>JAPWTK010000786.1:0-161867 GCA_029963805.1 Aromia moschata | reverse complement strand
AAATAATAATAATAATAATAATAATAATCTTTATTTGTAGGTAATAAATATACATATCTATATATAAAAATAATTTGATAGAGACATAGTAACACTACAAAAGGGACTGAAAACAGTAAACTGATCTAAGTTTCAGCCCGAATTGCTAGAAAGTAACAGATTCTCTAATGTGAACATTCAGTACAACGTATTCATTTAAATTAAGTGAATCATGGTGGATAAATATAGAGGTAACAAATTCTTATGAAATCAGCATTATAGATAATGTGTTCAGTGTTCATCTAGCAAAAATTTCTTATACTCATACTTAAATTTTGCCGACTTAAGCCCTTTGTGATCAATAGATACCCTATTATATAAAAAATATATATTAAAAGAAAAGCTTCTACAATACATTGAGGTTTTATGGGGTGGAGGTGAAAGCATTCCTCTGAATCTCAAATTTAGGGTATGGACGTCACTTCTGAATTTGATTTTGTTGTACAAATATGGAGGAGACTTATTTAACATTATGTTGTGATATAAGGTTACACTATGAAGAACGCGTCTATTTTCCATGTTTAGCCATTTTGCATCTGTCAATTTATGGGACACTCGATCGTATTTTCTAATACCATAGATAAAACGCAAGCACGCTTTTTAGACTCTTTGAATTCTATTAACATCCGACTTATCTAAACAAGGACCATATACAACATCACAATAATTTAAGTGACTTAATACCAACATATCTGTAAGTCTAATTTTAAGTTCTTGTGATAGTATGTGGCGATGCGGATATAAATATTTTAAACTTGCATACGCTTTTTGTAGACATTTGCTCACATGTTTTTAAAACGCAGATCTGTATCCATTTCAATGCCTAAGTTTTTTGCTAATTTGGTGCAAGCTAACTCATTATCGCCCACTGTAATTTTACTATTTGCCTCTACTTCATTTTTACACTTGCCAAATACCAATACAGATGACTTTACTGGATTTATGGTTAGATTGTGACGTCGAGACAGTTCTATCAGTCTTTGAAGATCGTTATTAATTATATTATTTGCCTGCTCTACGTTATCATGAAAACGAAAAATAAATTTGGGTATCATCTGCATATAGATGAACTTTGCAATGAGCTAGACAAGATGTAATATTGCAAGTGTAAAGACAAAATAATAAGGGCCCTAGGATAGAACCTTGGGGTACTCCACATGATATTTTCCCACCATTAGATTTACCATTACTAGTCTCTACGAACTGTGTCCTATCAGTTAAGAAACATTTTATTAGACCGATTGCATTGTCTGAAAATCCAACATAATGTAAAAATAGAAATTAACAATTCGTGATTAATCGTATCAAAAGCCTTAGTATAGTCGAGTAATATAAGAGCAGTCGTTTTTCCCGAATCTATGTCAGTGAATATGTCGTCTGTTACCTTTAACAAGGCGGTTGCACAACTGTAACCTGCACGAAAGCCAGATTGGTACAACGGTAAGATGTTATAGATATTTATGTATTCACGAACTGGAAATTCATGATTTTTTCAACAATTTTAGACAACACTGGAAGTATGCTAATAGGCCGAAGTTCTTTAAAGTTAGATATATTACCCTTTTTTGGTAAAGGTACCACTCGTGATATTTTCCAAACGTCTGGGAAAACACCATCCACAAGACATGTGTTTACAATATTTGTAATAAATGGCAATATAAAAGATAACATAGTAATAACATGTCTATATTAATTTGATCAGACCCGGTAGCTTTTGATTTGATTCCTATTAGACATTTATATACTACATTTTGTGTAACTGAAGTGAATGAGAATGGTTCCCTAAATTTATCCTTGAGATTTTGACTATAAAATTGTTTAAGTTCAATATCAGGTGGGAAGTACTATTTGAATACTGCAAAAAGTGATTGTTAATTTCGTTTGGTTTATTCAGCATTTCTGTAATATGTTGTCACTAGCTTTATTATATACACTAAGATCTTTCAGTTTCTTCCAAAGTTGTTTACTACTATTTCGGTTATTATTTACGCAAAATTCAAGATAACTCTTTTTCTCGTTAGATATAGCAATGTTTATATAGTTACGAATGTCTTTATAATAATTCCAGTATTGTTCACTTTTGGTTTTTTTAAATTTATTATAGAGCTTTATCTTTCAGAGAGATCAAGAGTTTAATATTATCCGTTAACCAAGGCGGCTTCGGCCTTTTAATTTAAACATTTTTAACAGGCGCTGCAGGAAGTTTATTCAGGATAATTTTATGAAATAGTATGGCATGAAGGATTCGCCTATTATACATATTCAACCAACCGACATCTTTAAGCTTATGAGAAATTCGTTGAATTCTGTGTATGCCATATATAAATCTTAAACAAGAATTTTGTACTTTTTTGTATTTAAATTTAACTTATTTATACTTTAAATTTAATTTATTTAAAATTAACTTCTTTTGTAATAACCGCCAACAAAGCGAGATTACGTTGCCATTTAAAGATTGACAATTTTTTTATATAATTTCTTCGCTTTGGCGAGGACCTAACTGTTATCAACAGTTAGTGACAAATCCATACTAAAACAAAGAACAACAACGCAAAGGTTATAGTTTATTACAGTTTTTGCCTCATGAAAAAATCCTCATCTTTCTTCCAAACATAGGGAAATGCGGTCAAATAGCGACTGAGTGATATAGAACTAATTAATTAGAGGCCCTATACGCCCGAATGTTATCCCAGTAAAAGTAGTCAATTTTATGGATTGTAACGTTACACGGGTTCCATACTCTTCAGATAGACTTGTGTTCTTATGTTTTACTAGTTTTAACTGAAAGTATGTACTTTTTCATAAATTATTCCATATTGGGTGGGCCATTTTAATCCCCCCTCCGGAATTTCTCGAAACCTAAGCTAGATACGAAAAACGTTTAGATAAAAGCTGAGGGGCAGAGGGGACCACGCACTGGTACCTTGACGCGGTTTTTAAGGATATTTCAAGAACCGTCAAGGTCATTGGTATCAGGAAGTGACCTTATTCGACCTTGACAACTTTAATCAGAAAAATTTTACTGTTTCCAATCTCTATCCCGAGCTAGCCCTCGTTATTTAACAATTTTAGAAAATTGACCTTCCATTCAACCTTTTGCCATGACCTTGTTGACAAGTACCATTTGGACGTAGAATTTCCCCGCTCTTTCAAATCCGGGTCAAAAGTAGGTGTTCCTATTTAAAAACCACGTTGACCTTGAAATAATCTTGAAAATCAGGTTCAAGGTCAAAATCTTTGGCACCAGTGCGTCCAGAGGTCCCCCTCTGCCCCCCTCCAACTTTTGTCTAAACTTTTTTTCGTATCTAGCTTAGGTTCTGAGAAATTCCGGTGGGGAGATTAAATGGCCTACCCCATATGTATAAACAATCCCTATTCACTGTCCGATTCTGTCTTTAATATTTTAGCGCCATCTCTAATTTGTACATAGTTCTTTTTAATATTTATATACACCCTAGGAAATTGCACCTTTACATATTGGCGATACATGTGGAGAAGAGAATAAGTTAAAAGACACCAGTAAGGACAGACAAAGACAGTTAGATGCAACAGTGTTTCACGCTTGTGTACTTATTAGAAACGTATGAGACCTGCGCGTAACAGAACGTGGAGAGGGTATTTGACATCGCCCATCACCTACCGAATTTGAGTGGGACTCTGGTACTGGAAATTCTTACGTAATTTGACTTTTACAATTATCCCATACACTTAAAAGAAGTGTACGAACATAATTGTATTTGTTTTCAAATTTTTGTATTCTTTAACTAACCGGCCTGCAAGAAAATAAAATTGAAGTTCTATAAAAAAATAAAAAATATAAATCAACCCGGTTATAAGACGAAAGAAAGAAAAAATGCCTATTGAATAAGTGGTTCAAAAATGTCGCCCCTTTGTGTTTCGCAAAAACCTAGTCTATCGTAAAACTCAGTTCTTACGCGTTCTAACACTTCAGGGGAAATATTATTTAGGACTTGTACAATTCTGGCTCGTAAATCATTTAAATTTCGTGGTCTTTCATGTTCATGTCCGTAAACAGTTTGTTTTATTTGTTAAATATTTGTTGGCATTTAAGGAACCGTTTATAAAAATGGCCCAACGATGGAATCGTCTAAAATACCAACCCAAACATTTAACTTCTCGGGATATTGCGTACGCACAGGAATACTCAAGTGCTTATTTTCCGTAGACCAATAACGATATAATAATTCAATTCACACGTGCGCATTATAATTTATGGGCGGGGCGTCCCGCCTACATATTTTATTGCTACCCTATCACGAGACAGAGAATAACGCTCATAAAAGTTTTAAAATGACATGTCAGTCTGGCAACTATGGACATAATATTTATCTGTCAGTTCCCTTTACTTGAAGAGTTTATTCTTTTCTATCTTTTAATGCTCGACTTTGAAATCTTGGATGTTCGAACCCTATATATCAGTATATGTGTACTATCTTTGTAATTTCGAAACGCTAAAAGCAAATTGTAATTTTACAATGAACAAAATCTCATATATTTCGATTTGCTTAGGCTCAGTCATAAACGAAATATACGGCAATTTCGCGTGCTGCCCCCATGTATTTAGTTAGGGCGGTAAACAGTATCCATTATTATCCTACGCACACATCAAGACGCGCGCCCGTCGTCGATCGGAGCAGCTCGGCAGATGAGCCGCCATCAATCCGAGTGGATGTTAATAAAGGACGCTCCGGCTGGCACGCCGGCTACAGAATGGTAAATGGCGAACGATGTGCCGATTGAGTTATACACACCTATAGTAATTAGCGCGAGATAAATCATCTCGTCCTTGAGAGGCTGCCCTGGCAAGTGGAAATTAGTATCAGTTCGAGATGTACGGTCGGAGTTTATTGGATGCAGGGGTGGAGACGTAAGGGGGGGACCTTTTATTAAGAGAAGCGAATACAAGTGGGGGAGAATGTGATCTTCAGGGTTCCTAACGTGTGCTGTAACGCAGGGCCGGCCTCGAAATCCGTCATGTTATTGACGGAAGATGAGAGATCAAAAATCAGGAGTAAAAATGTGTTGATATAACAGCTCCACAAAAAAATTTTTTTTCGTTTGCAGGGGTCTGACTATGTATACTATTTGTTTTCTTGGTCGCTGAAACCGAATCCGAAATCCAAATTGCTCCATCAGATCCGGTTATTTTCCTAACCTCAAAAAGCAGGCCTAAAATCATGAAATTCAGAGCTAAAAATTGTATGATTTGATAAAAACCCAAATGACATCCCATAGTCATATATTTCATCAATTACATAACCATATAATCTCAAAACTCCATAACCTTAGGCCCCATAACCTCAAAAAACCCAATAACCTTATGATTCTAAAACCCCATAACTCATTCTTAGGTTCGAACAGCAGCCTTAGATTAGTTATATTTAATTTTGTTAGGTTTGGTACTAAATGGTAGTAAATTAATTGCATGAAAGAAACAAAAATTCAAAATCACTATATTCATGAATATAAAACTAGTTTCTTTGAAACAAAAAATCATATTAGACTGAAAATTATGGTCAAGAAAAGAAAAAAATGCAAAAAAAATGGTCAAATATTGATTCTGTCTCATTACCCTTTAATTTTTTAATTTGAAGAACCCAAAAATCGAATTTGCCATGTGATAAATATAAAAATTGTTATTATGAGACCTTTTAGAAAAAAATCCGTTTAGACTGAGAATTATTCACAAAAAATGCCTGAAATACCAAAAAGTGGTCAAAAAGTAGCTCATGGTTAAAAATGGTTATATGTCGGTGCAATTTTATGCCCTCCATATTGATTTAAAAAAAAACTGGAAAATGGCCAGTTTTCATTCGCAAGTTCTTGAGCAGACGAACATTTTGATACCTTAAAACCATTTTTCCGCATCGCTTATTTTGGGCAGACTACTGTCCCGGTTGACATGGAATGTCCCATATATATTTAATTTAAATTATAATAAATTACTCGTGTGTTTTATAGAGACATCCAAAAAAAAACGTCATGAAAGTTGGCCGAGAAAAAAAAAAGATATATTTCTATTCTTCATCGAATTTATAACCTTATTTACTTGTCAAGACTGTCACATCATATGACAGTCATTGTTTATTTTACAAATTGTGACAGTCACTTGCCAAAAGTTTGACATAACCGAAAAGCTTAGACATGACCGCTATTTCCATCTCCCTCGTTCATAGCTTGAGTTGATGACGTTTTTCTTTGGATGTCTCTATATGATTATATAAGGTAGACAACTCCTTTTTGCCTCTATTATGTGTACGCTACTGCACGACAGTGATTGGTATTATTAGAATCGGAAGTGAATGAAGTCACCAAGCCGGTTTGAACATTCAGTTGCATAGATTTATGATGCACCAAGCAGGTAATTATGTAGGGTTGGCTGTGAAAAAAAATCGTATGTTTTAGTTAATTTTATTTCAATATGACTGACATATGATGATATACATGACTGTTTGAGCTATGGGCAATTTGGTGTAATGGTTAATAGTCTAAGATCCCGACCTAAGTCGACCTCCCATCATTCTTTTTCCTAATTAAATATATATTTTATACAATAAAATGTATAAATCAATACAATGTGCTAGGGTTGCCGCGCCATATCCGCGCAAGGCTATTCTTAATTAAAAATTGTTTAATGAAATTTTTTATGGTCATTAAGGTCATTCTTTTTCTTCAAAAAAAATAGTACCATTCGAAAACCAAAGATGTACATAAAACGGCAAAGTAAGGTTGCCTACCATTTATCCCGCCGTATACGGGGTTGCCAGGTGTAAACATGTGAATGATATTAGTAAATTACCCTCATCGTTTTTCCTAATGAATTATATATGAAAATGTAGTTAATTTTATTGCGGATATGATGGTATAGGGTTGCCTTTGCGAAAGTGTGAGTCTAGGGTTGCCGCGATTTAAAGTATGAATAATTGAGTAAGAGATAAGGCACGACGGAGAGCACTGCAGTCGATATCTTTTTTTTGTAACAATAAATGTATTGATTGTATTCAAAAATGATTTTCTTTTATTGACCCTCTTTTATAAATAAAAATATATTAGTGTATGTTACTTATATAACATACAAATGCAACAAACTCGTTCTCATAATTATTACTAAAATTATTATTATTGTTATTTATCTTCCTATTAATATTGTTGTTGTTGTTTATATATTTTATTTACTTTGTTATTTATATATACCAGATTTTCGGTTGAAATATTGCATCTCTTTTATCGCTTTTTAAATACTATTATTTCATTATTATTAATTCATATTCACACTTCTCAGCGTAAATGATGGAAAACATTCACCCATTCAACATGCAGACAGTGATGGCTTGATATCCCATCCCCGCCTTCAGCAGGAATTAGATTCAGGCGAGGGAGGAAATTCATCCTGTCCCAAAACCTTTCTTACAGTGTGACACGTTTGTAGTACAACTGCCTTCTGGCCACTTCTAATAATATTATAAAACTGTCCTAATGCCCCGATGTTCTTAGTGAATCTGGTCGTCATCACTCCCTCTGCCGATTTGCTATTATTATTATTATATTTTTTTTTTTTTATAATGATTATTGTTCTTAATTATTTACTCCAGAACACAGAACACTTTTTGTGTCCTTCTCTATCACATATATTAATGCGTGCAGTGCTCTCCGTCGCGCCTTATCTCTTACTCGCGCACTTTTACTAGACTCTGCGCACTTTCGCAAAGGCAACCCTATACCATCATATCCGCAATACAATTAACTCCATTTTCATATATTATTCATTAGGAAAAACGATGAGGGTAATTTACTAATATCAGTTCACCTGTTTACACCTGGCAACCCCGTATACGGCGGGAAAAATGATAGGCAACCTTACTTTGACGTTTTATGTACATCTTTGGTTTTCGAATGGTACTATTTTTTTTAGGAAAAATAATGACCGTAATGACCACAAAAAAATGCATTAAATAATCTTTAATTAAAAATAATTCAATTAGGAAAAAGGATGAGGGGAGGTCGACTTAGGTCGGGATCTTGTACTATAAGTTTTTCCCTTTGAATCTGATAATTTGAGTTCAAAGGCCAGCAACTTTTCTTTCATTTTTGTCGCCTACTCAAATTTCAGGCCCACCGTTGGCTATTTTATTGTTAGCCAATACAGGCAGTCTTTTTTGTACATAGACGACAGACAGACAGGAAGACAGTGAGCGATGTTTTATTCGAATTCACCCGTTGATACAAGTTTATTTAATTCGTTATTTTGCTAAAGAAAGGACGAAGCGAAATTTAAATTTAAGCGGAAAGTTTAGCGGCTTGTACTATTTTCCATCGGGATATTTTAATCCTTTTTCCGGCAGCGATTTCCCCCTCGATTAAACGGCTTAAGATGTTTTCGGCTCTCGGGGGCGCTACCCTGCCTTCTCGCACCCCCTCAGACGATACATTCCGAAACATAAAACAAGCCCTATCAGTCTGCCAACTTAACGACTGCCTCTTAAACGGTCCGCTCTAACTCCGAGGGAGAATTACGCGAAAGCTTTGTATCGCAGGAGATCGGCGGTTTTCTTAAAGGTTTTCTTTTTTTCATAATTTACCAGGCCCGATTCAACTGTGCATGCTTTAAGACCGTTGTTATACCCACCCCCGGTTGAGATGGAACTGAAATTATGCAGAGAGCGACAGAAAACTCGATAGTTTGGATTAATTTATTGTAATTTATTGTACTTTATTGTAATTTCTTGTAGTGAATGTATTGTAATGAAGAAGTCAGTATAACATATTTTATTTAATAACTTATTATATAAAATATATATTCCTCTTCGTAAAAAATGAAATTCGTAAAATATGAGAGAACATTCATTTTATGTCACTTAATTAAAATTTGAAGTAGTTTGGAAAAACGCTTTTGTGGAAATTGATGTGTTAATATAATTTAGGGAATAGTGCAAGGAATCATTTGTGAAAAAAATGGTTTAATTCGGTCCACCGCACAGTGGTCAATTTTGCGATTCTAGGAGGACAAAATTCCTTCATGTTCTTCATGTTCTCAGAATTAAATTGTTTCCTTAATAATGTATAATAGACCCATTAAGGTATTTAATGCTGTAAAATTTATTATTATATTATACATTTTTATGACCCTTAACGAGGGTTGATATATGTATAAAACCAGGTACTTACTTGAGAATATTTTAGTAGTCTATTTGACCCTAATGTGTGCAGTTGAATATCCGTTGTTTTTGTGTGAAGTGAATTTGTTTTCGATGGAAAAGTTAGTGAAAGGTATGTCCTTTATTTTGGTATAAAACAACTTGGGTTTTTTTTTTGTTTAAATCAGAAAATTTTCGGTTATAGTTGGTTCTGTAAAAATTTTACATTTTCTGCAATATTAAAGTTTCTCGAGAGCTACAATTTGATTTCCGCTTTCTTCCGCGTTGATCTTTTTTTCCATAGATTGCCTGTAACTTACTCTACTAAATTACAAAAAAATTGCCTGCGTCTAAGTGCGTCTAATTATTTTATCCTTAATTTTAGAAACGTATGTCATACCTCGCAGAAGCCTGTTCGAGATATGGGTTAGCGAACCGGAAAAGGGCAAAAGAGATATGAAGATGTATTCGTATATTTTTAATTACTTCAATCTTGCAACCCCTGATGCTAACTTAGGAGATGTTCTTATGAAAAAAAATTCATTTAGCCATATATTGTCTCAAAGATGGGCAAAATGTTATAGAAATAAGAAGTTTTTAAATAAACACAAAACATGGTTGGAAGACCTGGTTGGTTTTACCTAAATTACAACCATATATACCGGATGTTCAGAGCCAACCTGCAGCTTCCAGTTCAAGTGGTCCAGGGAGGCCAAAAAAATTATTTGAACAATCAAGTGAAAAGACCAAAAGACGCAAAATACATCCATTGATAGAGACAAGCACTAGTAAAGAATTGATTTATGCGGCTCAAGCAAGTTTACAGTCTGAGGGTAACCGTGATGCAGCAACATTGCGTAAAGAAATTATATCTACTTCTCCGAAATGTGCTACACGTATCAAGAAGTCTTTTCACTCCCTGATACTACAGGGCGAAAGCTAAATAATGAAGAAGCACTTATTTAGACGGGAAAATGACCAAAAGATCGTATATTGCTGTGCAACAACGCCTAAGAAGTATGGCTCCAAGATATGTCCATCATATCCTTTCCTGATTGAAGCCAAGGCAAAGTGCTATCCGGAAAATGTCGTAGTTACAGAAACAGCTGCTGAAGTGGATTTACAATCTTTAATAGAACATACTACGAGACGGATTTGTGAAGTGCAACGGGTCGTGTTAGAGCAGAATAAAGCTGAACTAAACGATGTTGAAATAATTTTTAAATGGGGTTCCGATGGGAGTTCTGATAGTGATTAGATCACTTTATTTAATATTCCAATTATTTGTTTTAAACATTTGTAGCTATAGAACTATTTGTCTCATTTTATGGAACTTTGTACTTTTTATTATGTATTTAGTTTTTATTTATTTATTTATGTGCTATATATGACACAGTAATTACCTTAAACTTTCAAAATAAATGATATTTTATCAAAATAAACACGTTTTTTTGTTTAAATAATGTTGTCCTTCTAGAATCGCAAAATTGACCACTGTGCACCGGTTTCTTTCTTTAAACGGTTAAAGTGAGGGCTCGGTACATTATAAATATATTGTAGTTGCCTAATTCTATATTTAATCTAAAAAATATATAAAAATAATATGCAGAGGTATCCAGAGACAGTGTTTTTGTTGAGATAGAATACAACGAAATGATTTTATTCACATAACATGGCAATAACAGCTTATATGGGAACACAATAAATTCTTATGCATGCCGTTTAAAAAAAGTACAGTTTTAAAACTATTGTGCCGTTTGCACAACAGTTAAAAAAGTATACTTTGGTAGAGTTCGTCGAAAAAGTATTTTTTTACATGTTCACGTAAAACGTAACTCTGCATTGTTAAACTTATTATGTTTATTAAATTTTATTGACAAACAAAACGTAATGCAGAATATGCGCTAGCTGTGTGTCTGTCGGTTATTCGTAATGAATTATGTATCGTATACGTGATTTCAAATTAAATTGCGCAGTACTGATTATTTCGTATTGTGTTCCACGAGTACATATAGATATCGGTAAAGACCTAACATAAATATGTAATAGTGAAAATTGACTTGGACTAAATCAATTGCCAGTGGTAATGTAATAACAGTGGTGATTTAGGTCTCCGTAGTAATAATAACCAGAGCCCATAGGTTAATAATACATTCCAGGACCGGTGTTAATCCAACTAGAATACTATTAAATGTACCACATTAATAAAGCACACCGTCAACTCCTGTATACACATATGTACAAGGTGTGGCTATTAAATAACCGAACTGCTGTCATAACACTTTTTTTCGTTACTAATAATTACAGTAGCAAATTTTTCGCCTTCAATATACTCCCCCTTGGCGATCTCTACTCTGCCCCATTAATCTAATCAACGAGCGAAAGCCCCCATGTAAATTGGTCACTAATTGTTATCAGCAAATATGGTCGTGTAGAGAAAACAATTCTAAGAAAGATAGCGTTTTTTGCGACTCGAGTTTTAATGGCGAACATAACAAAAAAAAATCGCAAAGTCAAAAAACGGTTTTTTTGCAAATAAAAAAAAAAGCTTCAAGTCCTACACAAGAAAGTTAAATTAGAAAGTTGTAGGTCTTAAAAATGCGCGTCGAATGAGATGCGAACGAAAAAATCGGTTCATAAACATTTGAGAAAAATTTAAAAAAACGTCAAAATTCGAGTTTTCGTATTTTTGCTGTATAAATTCCAATTTTGTTTGAACATACATCTTGTTAACTACAAATATAGCCCAAGACAAGCGGAAAATGAATCTTTTTTCAAAAATTCAAAAAAGTTTTATTTTTTTCGAGTTATAACGATTTAAAAAAAAGACGTTTTCAAAAATCAGCTTTTACAGAGGCAAAAATGATCGTACAGATACGATCGTGGGCTCATTTTATTCGCGAAGACTTGTCCTTTCATGCTATTAAAAAACCAAATCGCTTTTATTTAATTTTTGCATAAAAAATGCGTTGTAAAATTGTATAATTTTTTTCGAACCTTTTTTTTTTCGAATAACTTTTTTTAATTTTGGTTTTACATTTTTGGCCGTTGCATATTTGAAAATTGGCATTCAAAACACGTATTTAAAAAAAAATTAGGGTCCTTCGACCTCAGGGAGCCGAGATATATTTTTTTTTTAATTCCTGACAGCGCTGTATACGTCCGATTGATTTCATTTTTACACGAAATAGATCTCAAAGACTTACTTTAAAAAAAAATATTTCAAATCATTTCGCATAAATTAAGTTGACATAATTGTTTGCGAAAGTACAGCGTTGGGTGCGGCACGCCCTAGCCAACACACGGCGACAGAGTGGACGGACACTCCGCTTGTGCGCATCGAACTAAACACGATTTCAAATCGATCGCGCTTGCAAAATTATCTTTTCCTCCGCTTAAAAAAAATTATCTCGGCTCCCTGAGATCGTAGGACCTTAATTTTTTTAAATGCGTGTTTTGAATGCCAGTTTTCAAATATGCAATGGCCAAAAATGTAAAACCAAAATTAAAAAAGTTATTCGAAAAACCGGGTCGAAAAAAATGATACAATTTTACAACGCATTTTTCTATGCAAAAATTAAATAAAAGCGATTTGGTTTTTTAATAGCATGAAAGTACAAGTCTTCGCGACTAAAATGAGCCCATGATCGTTTCTGTACGATCATTTTTGCCTCTGTAAAAGCTGATTTTTGAAAACGTCTTTTTTTTTTAAATCGTTATAACTCGAAAAAATAAGACTTTTTTTGAATTTATGAAAAAAAGGATCATTTTCCGCTTGTCTTGGGCTATATTTGTAATTAACAAGAAGTCTGTTAACACAAAATTGGAATTTATACAGCAAAAAATACGAAAACGCGAATTTCGACGTTTTTTTAAATTTTTCTCAAATGTTTATGAACCGATTTTTTTCGTTCACATCTCAGTCGACGCGCATTTTTAAGACCTACAACTTTCTAATTTAACTGTCTTGTGTAGGACTTGAAGCTTTTTTTTATTTGCAAAAAAACGTTTTTTTACTTTTGCGAATTTTTTTGGTTATGTTCGCCATTAAAACTCGAGTCGCAAAAAAACGCTATCTTTCTTAGAATTCTTTTCTCTATACGACCATATTTTTTGTTTGCTGATAAAAATTAGTGACCGGTTTCTCCCCGTTGATTGGGCTACATACGACTTTTCCATTGTTGAAAGTAGTGCTGGAAGTCTGCTTTTGTCAGCTGATTCAGAACTTTCGTCGCTTTTGCTTTAACCGCTTCCACACTTTTTGAATCTCGTCCCCTTCAGTGTTACCGTGTCTAACAAGCGTGGATCAGTGTCAATGTTGTTTAGAATGTCATCGCAAATGTTCATTCTTGATTTATTTTGCTCGGTGAGGAGTTTTGGCACCATTTTTGCTTAAACATTGCGCATGTTAAACGATTCCTGTTATTTTAGCAAGCCCCGGATGCTTAGATGACGATCTTCGCCGATTAATTTACCAGTTTTTTCAATGTTTTTATCTGTTTTTGATGTTGAGGGCCGTCCGGGCCGCAAATCGTCTTCGATCGTTTCACGCCCCTCTTTAATCCATCTAAACCCTTAAAAAATGAATGTGCGGGATAAACATTAATTCCCGTACACTTCTTTAACATTGCATACGGTTCTGCAAAAGTTTTCCCCAGTTTAACAAGAAACTTGAGATTAACTAATTTTTCCGTCTGAACACTTCACAACATTTTTTTCGACGCGTAACTGGTATGTAGACTAATTCAAACGACTGTTACACTCAAACTGAGCGGGTGGTTTGTCCAGCGAGCTCAGGGTGGGGAAAGTACCACCAGACACAGTTCTGTTCAAACTTGTCGCGACACGCTCGCAGCGCGCTGGTAGCAGCATCAGTTCGGTTATTTAATAGCCACACCTCGTATATAGTACAATCGTAGTTCAATCAAATAACGCAATTATATTCCGGAATATAACCCGTCTGCCGTGTTGTTCTCCCCACTCTAACCAAGTTACAGCACGTGCCAAAGGTCGAGTCGCGAACGGGATCATAATTCACTTATTATTAGTATTAGTTAAACTGGCCTGGTCGATGCATTATTCGTATGCACGAAATGTAAGATTTTAAAATTTTTGTAAAACCGACCTTTAATTACAGTCAACTTCTTTCTACCGTGTATGACAGTGTCTTGACGTGGCACGTAAAAACAGATGTTTTGCAGCATGTTGCTACAGACAAACATAAAGCTCGTGTAAGTGATTGTGTGAGTACATGAGGCAGACAGAGACAATTTAACTTGAATTTAGTCAAATTGACGAAGTAAAGAACAAGGACAGAATATAGCTAACGTAGTGGTTGGGGGACTGGATGACTTAAAAGCCGTGGAAGGCAATTTGATAACTTCAAGGGCGTTGGAAAGCACAAATGTGGAAACAATTAGTATGTGTGTGATTAGCAGTCTACAGTCACTATGGGGTGAGGAGAACTTTGAAGTAAATAAACGCCATGTATTGCTGCCACTGTCGCATCCGACAGTTGTATCCTGGAGCCGCCCCTGGTAAAGTACGCATCTATTATTAACCTCCGACCTCTAATAATAACGGTGTGTTATTTCAAGCATCAAAGAAATTATGTTGGCAAAATATGTAACTGTAAAAATATGTAATTTTTTCTACTGAATTGTGCTAGAAATATTTTTAAAATACCGACACCACACGAAATTTCAAGAAGATTGTTGAAGACTTGTTATCTAAGTATAATATAACTCTTGAATAATGTAAGTTACTAGGGGGGCGGGACAGCCAGGGCGGAACTTTTTAGATTGCAGAACAACCTGAGTAACATATGTAACTGTTAGACAGAACGTACACTCATTAGGAGTATGGTTGATGATGTCATTTTAACATGAAAACAGACTTTCAAGTTATAAAATGGGATGTTTATAAAAACACGTATGGACAATAAAAAACAAAGTTAAATGATTTTGAATAAGAAGTATGAATTGCATGTTCTTAAGTATTTTCGAACTTCTATTACAGGAGAGAATTCTTACAAACATTACATATAAACTTTTATTCCAGTGGAGAAAAAATCCGTCGGTTATTTGGTTTATCTAAAGAAAGATATTGGTATTTCAATGATACGCTGCATGCCCTTTAGTTTTTAAACGTGTTTCGATATGACAACGTTGCAAGGGGTGTACACCCTAAACGGAATCAGTAATTAATAGGATTTTCGGCTCAATTGAGTTGGAATTTGCTGACATTGAGGGAGGGCAACTAACAGTATAATCAAATTAATATTTCGAAGATTTACATAATTAGTTTACACACAGTTGGTCAATAAATAGAAATGCACAACTTGTTCATTGATAATTTTCCGACTTCTTGTAAACCAATAAAATAATTTATATCGTATCTATTTGATTTTGGCCCTTGAGACCTCCAATATTTTTTTGTTTTTGAAATATTTTGATAGAAGTGATAATTGATAGTGTAGCTATTACATTAGCCAAGCTGAAAGGCTTGGCTAAAAAACCAAACTCTAAAAAAAAAAACTAAAATCTAAAAATCTGGATAGTGAAATAACTTGTTAGCGTGGCATCCTACTTGGCGATGTATATTGGAAATGGAATGGCGATATTTCCAATTATTAGGTTAATTGTAAATAAATTAGTCTTTTCATGGACTTTCTGTAGGTGGAAATTGTAGGTTGTGTGTGAAAACGAATGTAATTTATTAGAATAATTGCGTTTAGAACGCGATAATTAACCTGTCCGCTCGAAGTGTCGCTAGACATTAATTTTCTCACTATTTAGAGTCATTTGTCCCGTCTGATTGCCTCACTTCTTTCCGCGACACACGTGATATATTAATTTCCGTTACAAGTTGCCGATATAATTTTCTAACTGGGGCTTTCACACTAAAATATGACAAAATAAAAGAGAAATAGGTTAATCGACTTTGTTTAAAACGATAAACTGTGTTAAAATGCGGCACATTTTTTGTACGACTATTATTAAAAGTGACATTTAATGGCTGCCTTGAGCATCAAAAATTGACGTTTATAATTAGGTGAGTTAAAGAATTTTACCAATTGTGTTACTGGGATTAAAAAAATCATTTTTGTTTATTACATTACATAAAACACAACTAAAACGAGCATGCAATACATCGTTTTATCCACAATATGAGCAAGTATTATCTGAATTTAAGTTATAAATAGTATGACATTCCAATGTCACGTCGAGTGGCATTTTAAAAAATTCGTTTTAACTAGTCTAAGATACGAACTAGAAACGACCCTCACCCATCTGTTTAATGGATCAAAAGTATTTTATATCAAATTTAAAATATTAGAAAATATATCTCGGGTGGGTTGGCTAATAAATTCCTGGCCAGACTATGATTAATTAAAAATTGAAAAATGACTTTTTATTAAATTTTGCACTCATGAGTTTAACGAAAAATTTAATACCAACCGAAAGTATGAAGCCTATAGAATATACAAACGTTGGGTTGTCTATTTTTTTCCTGGCGTAACTGCTATCAGACGAGGAAATGCAATACGGACAACCATCATTGCATAAGAAGAACTTCGACAACTTTGTTGGTGAATAAAGGTGCACATATTTCAAAAATCATGCGGCACTGTGGATGTAAGTGCTCCAGTGTTGTAGAAAGCTATATTGACGAATCCGTATCAAACCTGATATTGCGAAGAAAATCCAAGGAGAATCGATCAGTTTCAAAGACGGGGAACATCTTTCAAAAGGATTAATTGCAAAAACAATATCAGACCAAATTTAAAGAATTTGAAGGTGATGGTAAGGTGCACTAAAATACTATAGCATTTTGGTTTAAAAGCTTTGACGAAAATTCGCTACGGCACCTAAAGGTTCCAACGCGTCAATAAAACGTGAGTAGTCCGTTTGAAAGACTCACCGTCGATGTATCCGTCCGTTTCCGGAAACAAATAATGGAAATTAAAACATTGTCATCGTGATGGATTATTTCAGCAAATGGGTAGAAGCGTATGCCCTTCCAAGTCAAATGGTTTCGACTGAAGTAGACGCCCTCATCAAGAACTGGATTTGTCGATTTGCTGTACTTCTGGAATTACAATCGTCCCAGGGAAGAAATTTCGAGTCGACCCAGTTCCAGAATGTCTGCTGCATACTCAACATCCGTAACACGAGGACAACTGCACCTGGAGGTGTAGTGAGAATGGTGGAGCGAATGAATAGGACCACAAACTGGTATTTATTCAAAGTAGTATCCGACTATCACGGGGACTTGGATCAGTTTCTCCGTCTGTTCCTGTGAGCCTACCGGTCGTCAGTCCACGAAACAACAGGGCAACACCTGCAAGTATAATTATGGGCCGTGAACTGCGTCATGGTAACACAATGTAGCAAAGATTTTTTGTTTCTAAATCGAAAGAATGGTATCCATGTCGATTCAGGTTAGTAAAAGTTTGAGTTACTATCATAGAAAATAATAGCTTATACTTTACAAAATTTATTTGGTTGTTTTAGAATTTGTACGTAAATACTTTTTAGCCCACCTAGTAAACGACAACTTTTGGTTTGTTTCAAAGCTTTTTTTAAAAGTTCTAGTTCCTTCAGTACAAATACCAACAGAGTGGTAGTAAAGTCTCCATTATTTTCATTTCTAAGATCATCTTCATTCCATTACTAACTCTGAATTTACTGCCACCTCAATTTTCGCTCTACATTCTACCAATCTTATGCTATACATTTTTATTACCCAGTTCATAAAGAAAACACTAGTATATACTCCCGCGCCACGACCAAAATAAATGCGAACATATCTTAGGTACATACAGATCGGCGGCGCGACTCATTTTTCTACTGCAAAACTGAGCCGTCCTATGAGTTCCGTGTGTCGATGTCGCAAAAAATTCCCCCTCGCTTCCGCGTTCGTCGCCCCGCAGATGCGAGCAATTTTTTATCGGTGACAAGCTCATATTGTTCGCGCGCGTTCGCAACAAACATCGCGTCAGGTTTATTAATTTGTTTGTCTCCTCTAACGCGAAGGGAGCGACAACAAAGCCATCTCGGGGATGGAAACCCGTCTAGATTTCATTGTGTTTTTTTTTCAAGGAAATGTTTACGCCGTGTCATAATTGTTTTTGTTAATTTTTTGTCGGGTCAGGACCACGATTAAAGGTTGGTGCACATCGGAACATGAGCGACAGAGAACACGACCGAGCACCGACGAACGCCTCGAATATCATATGTATCATCCAAATGTTCTACCTAAAAATTCTCGTCTGGAGCCATGCTTTGTGTGTATGTGTGTGTGTTTTTTTTGTAGTTATTTCATCACTAATACTAATTTATTTTGAAGTAGTACACATTTTGATATTTGGTTTGGTTTGATATTTTTGATATTTGATAAATAGCTGCAGCTGCGACATGATTGAATTGTAAAATAACAGATTTTATTTGCTGGATTTTTTCGGAGTAATAAAAAGTGACTCTCAACCATGTTCCCCAACGAGTAAAAATCGGTTTTGGTAGTTTGGGAATACCAGATAATTTTCTGTGAAACTAAAATAAATTGTGTTTGTTAAAAATGCGTGTTTAATTTTTCACACCTAAACGAATTCAGAGTGTATAAAACATTACACTATATAACAAGATCATACGAAGTGTGTAAATTAAGTAATGAGATTGGCAACGCAACGCCAGATCTAGCAACACTGCGGAGACGGGACTTGGAGGGCGGTAGGTTAACATGTGATGCACCTTCATTGCATCAATTTTGATTTTCAACAGTGTGCTATTAGGTTTTGCTTCAGACTTGGACACAGCGCAACGGATATTTTTGCAACACTTCAACACGCCTACGGAGACAGTGTTTTTTCCAAGAGCCTAGGGTTTTCGCATGGTTTAAAGCATTTTCAGAAGGAAGTGATTCGATTGAAGATGAACCACGCAGCGGAAGGCCTTCATCTTTAAGAACCGACGAAAATGTCGATAGAATACGGGATCTTGCGTTTAGATCGTCGGTTGATGATAATAATGATAAAGGAAGAGTAAGAGTAAATTTGAATCACACCACTGTTCATCAGATTTTGACTAACGAATTGGAGATGAGAAAAATCTGCGCAAAAATGATTCCAAAAAACCTTTCGCAGATACAAAAGAGCAACAGGAGAGAAAAGTGTCTAGACCTTTTGGAATCGATTGAAAATAATACCCATTTTATGGAACGTGTCATTATTAGTGATGAAACTTGGGTATTTCAGTACGACCCGGAAACCAAGCGCCAAACCATGAAATGGCACACATCCAAGCTCTCCAAGACCCAAAAAAGCAAGAATGAGCAAGACGAAGATCAAATGCATTCTGATTTGCTTTTTTGATAGCCTTGGAATTGTCGACAAAGAGTTTGTGTCTCCAGGCCAAGAAAAACCGAACAACTGAGACCAAACATCAAGAACAACTGGATGTTGCATCACGACAATGCGCCTTGTCACACAGCCATTTCAGTAAACAAATTTTTAGCCAGTAAAAACATTCCTGTGGTTCCTTAGCCTCCTTATTCGCCTGACTTGAGTCTTTGTTTTGAGAACTTTTTCTCTTCCCGAGATTGAAAATCACCTCGAGGAACGTTATTTTCGGACCATAGAAAACATTGAAACGGCTGTAACCGATCAGCTGAAGGCTATTTCAGTATATATGAGTTCCAGCACTGCTATGATGAATGGAAGAACAGTCTCCAGCGCTGTGTGGCTTCCCAAAGAAGTTATTTTGAAGGAGACAATACTGAATTGTAATTCTTTTTGATAAAGAAAATTAAAAAAATCAATCTCATTACTTATTTGACACACCTCGTATAGAAAGAGGTGCGAAAATAAAATGAGTCATTTTGCATAGGCCATATCAATTGTTCCACAAACGAGTAACCAGCATTGAATAAAATAAATATTGATGTAAATTAATAGATTTAATGGGTCGATAGAATAAATAGATCAGTGATTGAATAAGTGATCTGCGTCTAAGTTATCGATGTATTTCAAGTGATCGTTCCAAGCGATCCAATAATCCCAACTAGTCTTTTGTCGCTCGCATGTCGCAGCTTGAACAAAGAATAAAGCCATTCCACTGCAGCAGAGCCATCCCTCGACGCGTTTCGAACGGCCTGTTTCGGCAGCAATTAATATAACTCACCCCTGACGGGCGTAATACATTTTTTTGCACACGTTTCCCGTCTGCAAGATAGCGCACTCGTCGAGAGGCATTAGTCGTTGCGCGCCAACCTCTATGTAACGACGTGTTACAAATAATTCTACTGTCACCAGGTTATATCCGCCGCCGATAGATATGTTATTGCAGGTAATACGTTGTCCCGCAAATGTCTTACTCGATGTTATATGACAAGGCAAACAAAGACATATCGGACATATATTCTACGAATCTGGTAATCGATCATGCTAGGTGGTCTTCTTTGGACTTGACGGGTACTGGAAAAAATAAACTATATATTTAGTTATATAATGTATAAGACGGCTACCCTGAACTTGCAGTTCATTATAGTAACACCGACACATAAAATGATTTTCACATATATTCCACATATACAGATTAGGGTGGTCCAAAAAAATTTGTTCTTCCGGCCCTAGGCTTAAATCATAGTATTTGATTAGTTATTACTAATTCCAGAAGATTAGCTCATTGAATTAAGTTTTCGAGGTCGCTCATTGGTGTTTTATTTTCCCATTCAAATTACATGGGAAATGCGTCATTATTCGTTCGTGGTGCGTTTTCGCGAACAATTAAAGAAATTTATGGCAGCTCATATTATTTTCTGGTAGTCGGGGATCGTATAAAACATTTTCAGTATGTATGTACGAAACCAGAAACCACCTGTCTCAGGAGTTTATGAACAGACAGCTTCAAACCCAATAGCCCTATAGCTATGAGTGTTAGAATCATCTAACTCAATAACTCTTTAACCAAATAATCCTGTAGCTCGGGAGCTGTGTATATGTATATGACTATAAACGATGTATCTCGGAAGTTATTTACCCAACCGCAAACCCAGTTACTCCATAGTCTGAAGATATGTCTGCAGTTTCTCAAATTTAATAAACCTTAAACACCATAATTTTTTCCTTTGGTATACTTACAATTATTTGACCCCACTATTTCAATCCCAACTCTTAAAACTATATAATGGTTAAATAATATGAACTTTATATTCTTGATAGCTTTATCGATCATTAAACAATTTTGACACAAGGCATAGTGCCTTTAAGTTAGTTCCATCAAAACCAATTAGTATGCAGATCCCAAATGAATACTATTAATAAAACTTAATTTAGATAACCATTGCGGTTCTCTGTTCTCGTTTAATACAACTTTGTGAAGCTGAGTAAACTCGGGATGATTCGCTGTTTTCATGGAATATTACACGCTACTATTTCTCACTATTGCACTATTTAAATCCCAACTCTTAAAACTCTATAATTGTTGTGTACAGTAGACTAGTGTCTACTGGACTGTATTTCTAAGATTTTCTGTAATTGGGTTTATCCTGTTGAAAATAAATGTATTATTATTATAATGGCTATATAATATGAACTTTATATTCTTGATAGCTTATCGGTCACTAAATAGTTTTGACACGAGACTTTAAGTTAGTACCGTCAGAACTAATTATTAATACTACAAAATAGCCTAGGAAAGATCTCAAGCGTTAAAAAAAATTGATAATTAGGTACAAAATAGTACAATTTGAGTGCACTAGTTTTGGATGAAATGAATACTTTTTTGATAAAATTGTTACTGTAAGTAGCCGCTGAAAAGAGCTACAATTTGGTTCTCGCGGAAGTTCCTACGACTTTCGTAGGCCGAGTAATTAGACAGTAAAGAAAGGGCAATTTTCGAAGGTTTTTTGCAAAAAGTTGTGAACCGATTTTAATTTTTAAAAACTGATTTTCTTCGTCTTTTTAAGCCCTATAACGTGCTATTTTTTGTTTTTCTGGAATAATTTTTTTTGGTACTTAAAAAGTGAAAAAAAACCGGTTTTTCACACGTTTAGAATTTTTTTTTTGGTTATGTTAATACAAACCGACTTGATCCAAAACTAATGCACTCAAATTGCACTAGTTTTTACCTACTTATCAAAATGTTTTTAATGCTTGAGGAATTTTTTGAAAAATGTGACCTATTTTGGCTATCTTTCCTAGGCTAAAAAGTGCTTTATGCAGATATTAAACGAACTCTATTGATAAAATTCGGTGGCTTATTATCGCTTTCCACACAACATTTTACTTACATCACTCACACTAAAGATCGTTCAGATTTTTTTTTGGCTAATCGACAGCCGCGCCCGGGTAAATAAAAAAGGTTTGCGGCGCCGTGTACCTACGTGATTTTCTCGCCGTTTAGGGCCCTTGTGCCGCCTGATTGCCCTACTCGCTTCGGCGTCGCATGTGAAATATTAATTAAGAAACTTTCGAGGTGGAAACCCGACGGAACTTTTCACGAAATTAATACGGCATTGAGAACGCGGACGCCATGAAGTGATGTTAATAGTTCGGGTGCAGCTCGTATGCGTTTGTTATGTAATTTTGAAAGTTCGGAATTCCGAGAACAATACCGATGGGGCACTAGCTTGTTCGGTAACTAGCGGATTGGTGGAAAAGCGGAAAAGCCGGAACTAATAGGTGTAACGAGATTTGGGTGAGTACATTGCTTTGGAAAAAAATGTTCCTTGATTATAAATAATTAAAGGTTGGAAGTCAGGGATACGTGACGTCAATACCAGGGACGGATCATGAATTCAGTTTTGAATTTTTTTCATACGCGAAACAAAATAAGCAAAGAGAAACAAGAACTTATAGGAGAAGAATTAATAAAAGGCGTGCAATCGTTAACAGTTATTTTTATTTTAGGTTATCAAGGGTTCTACGTTTTTTTCTCCTTCTGGGAGTCGTCCTTTTCGCCGGATTGCACTTCAGCCTCTTGGGCTTATTGTGCGCAATCTCCCATCCTTCTCACACCACCCATTCCAGTAGCCGGGTCCCGTGTACAAACTTATATAGCTTCCCTGCCGGCTGGGTGCTGTAATCTTCTGGACAAAGTTTGGGGTGTCCATATATGGTGTGCCTTTTGCGATCTAAAGTCTCGTAATCACACAGTATGTGGTGTCCTGTCTCCGTTTCCCCGTTGCAGAGTCTGCATTTCAGTTCTCCGTTGTACAACCCCATTCTGTGTAGGTGTCCTTTGAGGGCGCAATGTCCTGTTAGGAGGCCTACAACAGCTCTTATCTGAATCCTATTCATTTTTAATAGTTCTTCAGTTCTTGCCCCACATGTTCCTTTAATAAACATTTTTCCGTGGCTTTGCCTGGATATAGAGTTCCAGTATCCATTTTGTTGATTTCTGACCCATTCTCCCTATTTGACCCCTTACTATACTCTTTGGTACTCCCAGGGCCGGTTCTGGGCCAGTAAATGGAGTAGACGATCCCATCGCTAACTCGTCTGCTTTTTCGTTGCCTTCGATTCCTGTATGTCCTGGTACCAGGCAGTGGCGGTGCGTGATATTTAATAATAATAATAATAATAATAATAATAGACTTTATTGTAAATTTAAGAAAAATTTACAAAAGGCGAAGTTCAGAGTAGTCACACAATGACCCCCTGCTCTTCCACTTAACCATATGTAGAGCAATTCCTAAATAGTGTTAAGTACAATGATATTATATCTTACATACATATATATCTATCACAAATCTATATGAGTTGTATGAGACATTTATATGTGACATATGAAATGCTACATTAAGACCTAATTATATAATACATACCTACACACATACAATATAAAACAAATTTTAATCATACACATATACAGAATTCTACAGTAGATAAAAATTACAAACTGTACACAAACAACCATCAAACAAATAGAGAAGTAATGAAATGAAAGTGAATAAATAATGACAGAAGTGAAGTGGACTGAATTTCAACTAATTTTTGAATTGTTTTGTAATAGCAAATATTCAATGCTTTTTTTAAATTTGTGGGAAGAAAATGTTTTAGTATCTGAAGGCACTCTGTTATACAACTTGCAAATGTTGTATTTAAAGGATCTCTGAAAAACAGCTGTTTTATGGCTAGGAACAGTGAGCAGGTTTTTATATCTTACATTAACGTGGTGTATGTCTCGCCGGAAACTAATTTTATCAAATAAATAAGAAGGACATTTCGAACTTATTATTTTATTATACAAAACCAAACAATGGAGAAGTCTCCTTCCTTCCATGCTTAACCATCCTAAGTTATAAATATGTTTAGAAATGCCAGACTGAAATTTCCTAATACCAAAAATAAATCGCACACAGGAATTCTGCACCAACTGTATTCGCTGCGAATCATATGCAGTTAAACACGGGCCGTAAATTGTATCTCCATAATTAAAATGAGATAACACCAATGAATCACACAGCTGCTTTTTAAGAGAGCGACTAATAATTGCACGATGGTTATATAATAATTTTAAGTTAAAAAATGCTTTTTTAATACAACTGCTAACGTGTTTAGTGAAACGTAATTCATTATCCATTATTATACCCAAATTTTTTGTGCTATCTACAATTTCTAGTGGTACGTTGTTAATTTCAAGTTTTATATGTTGTTCACATTTCAGTCTAGATAACTTCCTACCGAATACCATAGCTTTACACTTGTCAGGATTTATAATAAGACAGTGATCTTCCGAGAATTTCTGCAGTGCTCTGAGATCCCTACTAATATTGGTGATAGCTTCATCGACATTATCCGCGTTAAACGCCAAATAAAGTTGCGTGTCATCTGCATAGAGATGACATATACAATGCTTAATACACGACGTTAATTCGCTGGTATAAATTGTAAAAAACAACGGTCCTAGAATTGATCCCTGAGGAACTCCACACGAAATGTTTTTCATTTCTGATAGCATGTCATTGATTTTTACTAATTGTTTTCTGCCTGTGAGGTAATTTTTAATTAGATTTATGGCACTATTCTGGAATCCGTAGAAATTTAAAATAGCTAAAAACAAGTTGTAATTTAATCGATCAAAAGCCTTGGAGTAATCTAAGAGTATTAAAACCGTTACCTCATTTTTATCTATCGCCGAAATGATATCATCTGTTACGTGTAAAACTGCTGTGGTGCAGCTATGATTAGGTCTAAAACCTGATTGTACTTTTGTAAGCAGATTAAATGTCTTAATGTGTTCCCTAATTTGTGAATCAAGTATTCTTTCAATTATTTTCGACAGGGTTGGCAAGATACTGATAGGTCTTAAATCTTTAAAAGTTACAGCATGATTAATTTTTGGCACTGGTATAATATGCGCAATTTTCCAACTATTAGGAAAAACACTATTTTCTATACAAAAGTTAATCAAATGAGTAATAAAAGGAATTATTAGCGGACAGCAGTAAAGTAACATATTAATGTTTATGTTATCATGACCGGTAGCTTTCGATTTAATTGATAATATATGATTATATATTTCCTCCTCAGTGACGCATTTAAATTGAAATTGAGTGATATTTTGATCTTTAATATTGTTTAAGTAACTATTTACTAAGCCTTCATTAGGTACACTATTTTCTTGAGTTATGCTGCAGAAATAATCTTGAATGCCCTCAACATCTCTCAAGTTTTCAGGTATTTGCGGTTTATGCTTTGAGTAAATATCTAATTCCTTTAAAATGTCCCAGTTAGCCATATCTTGAAAACGACGCATGGGACCCACTTCACTTTTTAGGTGATGACTATTATACACCTCTTACAGAAAGGATTTATAGTGAAAAAATCGTCAGCAAAGTTTGCGAAAATTTTTCAAAAACACTGGAGCACTCCATGGGTTCTCAGTAACGCTTTGTGGGATATTTGCAGTATATTTTTTTTCATAATCTAGAAACAAATATAAGGAGACGTTTTTCGATTTGTTGCAAAATATTTTTTTTCAAAAAGTTATGGGCATTTTAATTTTAATTTTATCGGAACATTTTGTTTCCCAAAATTAAAATGGCCATAACTTTTTGAAACAAAAATATTTTATAACAAATCGAAAAACCTCTCACTATATTTGTTTCTAGATTATGAAAAAAATATACCGCAAATATCCCACAAAGCGTTACTGAGAAACCCAGGGGAGTGCTCCAGTGTTTTTGAAGCTTTTTCGCAAACTTTGCTGACGGTTTTTTCACTATAAATCCTTTCTGTAAGAGGTGTATAGTCATCACCTAAAAGGAAGTGGGTCCCTGCGTCGTTTTTAAGATATGGCTAACTGAAATATCACGCACCGCCACTGCCTGGTACCCATATCAAAGTTACTTTGTTGTGGTCTGCCAGTTGTGTCAGTTCTCTTTGAACATCTTCCATACCAGCCTTGACGTCGCCTTTGGGTTTGTAATTGCCTTTAGGGCAGCCTGGCTTGTCCAATAGTATATCGATCCTCTTATTTGTGTAAGTTTAATTTTTTCAATTTTTCTCCATCCACATCGTACGAGACGTATATTAATATATACATCTCTGTATATACGAGATGTATATACAGGGTGTTCCACCTAAGACAATTTTTTTCCATAACTCTGTTATAGTAAATGCAAAAAATGTTTCAAATAAAGGTTTTTTCCAAAATGATGTGGTGCATATTTGCGAAATAGTTCTAACCGTAGCAGGGTGCTCCATTTCATATAACCCCTACACAACCTCGTTATTTTAAATAGAATGCCCTGTATATTTTTGGATACTCCACTAAATTTTAGGTCAACTTTATGAAGCATGCATGATATCTAAATTCCACCGTTTTGGAGATATTAAACTGTTTTTGAAAAATATCACTATAACAGCGTTTTGCCCATATATGTTTTGACAACAGCTATACATAACATGTTTTGAGAAGAAAAAAAGGAATTGGACACTAATTTTTAGTTTCAAATATTGTATTCCTCATGTGATGTTATTACAAAAAAAAGTACTATTAGTTCTTGCATAAACTGATATTCCAAATATAATATAAGTAATTTAGTTCCATCATCCACATTAGCTCCACAATCATCACATTTGTCATCATTATCAATCTCAAGGTTTTCGTCTTCAGATGTATCTTCAGAATTATTACTCCAAGGGAGCTTCTTCAGTTTACATGTTCCTCATCGTGTACTTCTTTATCTCTCTTGTTCTATCTCTTTTTTAATTTTTTTTATGGCACCTCTTCTTGTTAAACCCTAACAACGCAAAACAAGTAGGGAATAGGGTAGTATACAACACGTATGGAACAGAATCAAGACAAGTCCAGTACCTCTTTTTGCCGAAAACGACGTGACTTGTCTTATTTTTTTAGCACAGCGCATACTTTTCCGCGTCATATTGTCGCATATGTCTTGTTCTTGGCGAAATAAAACTGTCCAAAGGTATAGGCATCAGAATTTAAGATGCCAGCGCCAGTGCGTAAAAATTGCGAACTAATGATTGGGCCGTTAGCCATTTGTTTTTACATTGCTTTTTTCAATATTTTATATTCAAGTTGCCGCTTTAATTTATTATTTATGTAGTCTTTGATTATTTACTGCATAAAAACACCTTATGTGATCAAGGTTTACTGCTTATAAGTTGTTGGAATAATTGTAGTGGTTTTCTTTTGAATTTTAGATTGATAGAAGATACCTATAGGAGGTACATTTTTAGGTTGGATCAGTTTATTTTGAAAAATTTTAATAAACGCTTCAAGGTATACATGTGTTTTTTTACAAAATTGTTTAATACTTTAATTGAAAAGATTTTTAAGTAGAATGGCAGACATTAGATTGAGTATCTTGAAAAATATAGAATATTTAGATGGCACTGTAATTTCATAGTGATGTATATGAGGATGAACATGTTCTGCTTTTTCTGCTATCTTCCACTTTTTTTAATCCTTAGCTGAAACGGACAATAATAATTATAAATATTTTTTACATTAACCTTTAAAATACTAAAACTTACATAGATAAAAGTAATCCTCCTCAGCAAAATGAAGAGAACATATTTTTATGAATTTACTGACGGGTTTTCCCTATACTCAGTTTTAATATCCAAGCCTTGCGTCTGTCTGTCTATACGTTCCTTTTGACCAAATTTATTTACCAGGGAAACTTGATGATTTCCTTGTTCAAGGGATACATGACAGGTTAATTGCAGATCCCTCTTAATTCAGGACGAACAGCGAGGTGCACAACAATAGTGATTCATTCTAATTATAAAACTCACAAAATAACGCTAATATTATAATTTTTAATGAATACAACATAAATATAAATGGAAAACTTTCAGAATACAATGGCGCTTAAACGGACCTTTGAATAAACGATGGCCCAGTCATTAGTTTGTTGAGCGACCACCAAGGAGCGTAACGGGTGAGTTTGGATTTGCCTGTTCCTTGGAATAACGGATCTATACTTTTCGTAGACTAAATGGACGAGGAAGTAATATGTAAGAAACATTCTGACTTTACATACTAGTTGCATAAATCACTATTAAAAAAAAACTCAAGAGATACGCGTTTATACTCGGATATAACAAAAGGCGCGACGCTGAATACATTCCGACTTCTCCAACTAATAACGAAACTACGTCTCATTGTTTTCCGACATTCAAAATGCACCAGCCTGCGACTTCTCTCGAAAGACAGAGAGAGAGCCGGCAAGTTATCATCTAATACTCCTTCGAGGAAAACCAAAGAGGCAAGTAATATTTCAATGGATGCGACGCGCGGCAAGAAGTAGCGATTTGTATGGAATTTGATCTAAGATTATTGTTCTGTCCTATTCATCCCCGTTCCTGCGCCGTGCACTAATTTATTTTGCTTGTCTTAGGACTCCGCTGCGAAACATGCATCGAATAATGCTCTGCCGGAACAGTATCTATATTTCTTGAGGTAGTCTGGTTCTTCATAATCCGTATGTACGCGTAAGTATATTATTTATACACGGTGGAGACTTTAACTGGAATATATTCGCTAGCGGGGTGGTGAATGATTTTTCAAAAAATTCCCGAGACACGTCAACTTTTAAATGTATTTACCTACACTTTGCAAGTAATATGAAAAATATAGCCCTTCAGGGGGTGGCTGAAACCACCCTCGACATGAGTTTTTCAAATGCAACCCCATGGCTTGTGACCCCTCATTGTAAAGCTGGTGGAAAGAGGAATCCAACGCACTGATCAAATTTTAATTTTTAGTATGTTTGTAGGGTTGCATACAATTAAAATAATTTAAAAATTAAATTTATTTTCAACGTAACAATTGTTCAAAATGTGCACCATTCACTTGTTGGCAGCATCCCAGTCTGTGGTAGGTTTCGTCCCTTACATTATGCAACATTTGCGGTGTTATTTTTTCCCGATTTCCTCTCTTATCCTTTCCTGCAGATCTGCTATGTTGTTGGGTTTCTGAATATAAACCCTACTTTTAAGATGTCCCCACAAAAAAGAAATCCAGTGGTGTAAGATCTGGAGATCTTGCTGGCCACTCAATATTACCTCGCCTCCCAATCCACCTACCGGGAAAAATCTGTCCAGATACTGACGAACAATGGCAGCATAGTGTGGTGGGGCCCCATCTTGCTGAAACCATAACCTCTCGTCGGTCAAGTTAGGGTTTAAGGGGTTTGGAAATAAATGACATAGCACTGGCATTAGTTCGTGCTGGAGTAAACGCAAGTATCTTGCTCCATTAAGAGTGTCATCAAATAAAAATGGTCCTACAATTCTATCTTGTATTATTCCGGCCCACACATTAGTTTTCTGTGGGCGCTGAGTATGAAGTTCCCTCATCCAATGGGGGTTCTCTTCAGCCCAGTAACGACAATTTTGGCGATTTACGTGCCCATTTAATGTAAAAGTAGCCTCGTCAGAGAAAAACTATCCACTCTAAAGATAACTGGTTTTGATCAATACAAGTCATCAATAAATCGCAAAATTCCAACCGTCGATCTGGATCATCTTCAAGTAGCTCTTGAACAGCTTGCATTTTATATGGGCGTTTTTTCTCCTATTTAAGTATTTTTAAAACTGTTTGTGATTAAGATTACTATCACGGGCTAGTTGACGGGCTGGAGTGATTGGATTTTCTTCTAGAGCAAGCAACAAATTCAACTTCGTGTCGTCATCAACAACAGCCTGCCTCTTACTCAGGACTTTCCTGACATGACCCATCTCTCGATATTGTGCCTCAATTTTGCTAATGGTACCTTGATTTAGTGGTGGCAAGTCAGGATGCGTTTCTCGAAACAAGCGAACAACTTCGCATTGAGTTCGCGCCCTATCACCATATCCAATCATCATCAAAATTTCGATTTTTAGTGATTCAGTTAAATAAGACATTTTCACCAATTTGAAATAACACTTCGTTTCAAACTCTGAATACAGCATACAAACTAAATTACTCTTTGCGGCCGTGTAAAAACACTAGCAAAAAATAACAAATATCAGTTGTGGCAAAAAATTGCTTGGAATTTTTTGTGGGGACATTTGAAAAGTAAGGTTTACATTCCAAAACTAAACAACACACATTTTGAGTACGAAATTGTTGCGTTAAAAAATAAATTAAACTATAAAATTACGTTTTAATTGTATGCAACCCTACAAACATACTAAAAATTGAAATTTGATCAGTGCGTTGGATTCCTCTTTCCACCAGCTTTACAATGAGGGTCACAAGCCATAGGGTTGCATTTGAAAAAATCATGTCGAGGGTGGTTTCAGCCACCCCTGAAGGGCTATATTTTTTCACATTACTTGCAAAATGTAGGTAAATACATTTAAAAGTTGACGTGTCTCGGGAATTTTTTGAAAAATCATTCACCACCCCGCTAGCGAATATATTCCAGTTAAAGTCTCCACCGTGTATAAGTACATGAGAGCAGTGCGGTAGGCGCTGATATACTGTTCTATTTACTAAAACTAGCGAGCGTGTTAAGTACTGAATAAATAAAACTAATTTATTATTTAACATTCTACGTAAATATGTAATACATATTAAAGAGTGAACACGAGAGTTTTACGTCTTAAATATTGTATGTGTTTTCAATACCCACTTAACTTAACCCTTTAACGGCCAGGTGCACTGTCAAGAGACATGAACTCAGAGGATCATATTACTGATAGAAAAATTAATAATATTTTTTTTTTAAAAACAAGCTTTTATTTAAATGCTCTTGTCACGAGATTAACTATTATAGACGTGTGTACCTATTTTATAAAATACATAATTTTTTTCTTATGTCAAGATCAAGTTACATAATTATTACATTCTTGTTTATCTACACAAGTAAATCTCGTGACAAGCTTTAATATCATATAAATTGTGTAATGTAATAAATTGATGGGTTTGATTCAATTTAAAGTTTATTTTCTTCTTTTTTAGAGCATTTAAATAAAAGCTTGTTTAAAAAATGTATTGTTAATTTATTTTTTTATTTTTTAGTTATCGTCGTGTTTTTTTTAAAATTCAGTTGCAAGATTTGACCTGAACAATTCAACCCCCAAAATCATAATCCGCGACTCTAAAAACCCCCGGGATAACAAAATTTCAGACCGATTGGACCAACTAAGTTTTTGAACGCCATTTCATATCCGCCATCTTAATTTTTTTTTATCGCCAACAGTTGACCCTTGTCAGTCCCTACATCTATTGTTCGAGCACCACCAAACTATCCCCAACTTATACCAAGTTATAACTCTTTAAAATTGGCATGGCGGCCATCTTGTTTTTCGTCATTTTGAATTTTTTTCACCACAGTTAGAATTTGCCTAGGGTATAGGTTGATATCAGTTAAGACAAGTTCAGTTAAGCCACGACCCCGCTGAGTCTTACTGTTTAGCCGGGCAGTAGTACCTACACCATCTCCTCGAAGGTTTGAACGCAGACGTCAGTTTATTCGTATTCTTCTTAGCAAACCCTTTCATTTGATATCCACATTATGGGAGTGCTTAAAAATAACTACTCCGCCATCTTGGGCGGTCCGCAATATTGGATTTAAAGTTAAGTCATTTTATTTTTCGTATTCTTTTCAGCAAACCCTTTCATTTGATACCCATATCATGGGAGTACACAAAAAATAGTTAGTCCGCCATCTTACACCGTCCGCCATTTTGAATTTAGAATGACATAACTTAGCTAACCATGCATTGTCATCCAAACTAAATGTGTATGCAAAATTTTATCTCAATCGGTTGAGGATAACTACCTTAAAATTCAGTTGCAAGATTTGACCCGAACATACATACAAACAAATATACATTGCAAGTTAAATAAAAGCTTGTAAAAATAAAGAAAAAACAGCTAAAACCATGTACTCCTATGTATTCGAGGTCGCCCTTTTGAATGGAATTGTCAAAATTTGCAAAAAAATGATATAACCTTCAATTTTTAACAAGAACTATTAAAAAACGTGATTTTTTCAAGATTCTTTTTTTTGTAATCGCAATTTCAGCAATGTTATCGTCGTTTATACTACTCAAAAACAAATACAAACGTGCACTCGAGACGTGTACTTGAAGGGAACGCAACAAGAACAATTTAATTTTCTCATTTTTGAGGTTAAAATAACTAGTATGGCAAAATTCAAAGGGTGATATTTCTCGTTTTTTACAAGTTGCGGGATCATTGACGCAAAAGAAGAGTTTTGAATAATTATTAGTCTTTTAGGAGATTTTGGAGTCGCTGATCACGATCCTGTTGTCAGAATTTCAAAATTCAAGATGGCGGATCCAATATGGCCACAATCCCGAATCAAATTTCAAATTTTTCGATTAATTTGCCTCCATTTTCGTAAACTAGAGGTTTTTCGGGGTCGCTAATCACGATCCCGATGTCAGAATTTCAAAATTCAGGATGGTAGATATGACATTGCGACCATTTTGAAGCAAATTTCGAAATCCTGAATTTTGAAATTCTGACATCGGGATCGTGATTGCAACCCGAAAACACCAAGTTTCCAAAGTTTGAGGCAAAATAATCGAAAAATTTGAAATTTGATTCGGGATGGTGGCCATATTTGATCCGCCATCTTGAATTTTGAAATTCTAACATCAGAGTCGTGATCAGCTACCCCAAAAACCCCGAAAGTATTAATCATTTTTCAAAATTCTTTTGCGTCAATGATCCCATAACTGTAAAAAACGAGAAATATCACCCTTTGAATTTTGCCATATCTAGTTATTCTAACCGCAAAAATGAGAAAATTAAATTGTTCTCATTGCATTTCCTTCAAGTACACGTCTCGAGTGCACGTTTTGTATTTTTGTTTTTGAGTACTATAAACGATAACATAGCTGAAATTGCGATTTAAAAAAAAAAAGAATCTTGAAAAAAATCGCGTTTTTTTAATAGTTTCTGTTAAAAATTGAAGGTTTCATCAATTTTTTTTGCAAATTTTAACGATAGGACATTAAATTGACGACGAAATAATCGTTGAGTTGCAATTGTGGAATCAAATTTTATAACATTTTCAACAAAAAATATGCCTTGCTGTTTATTCCAAAGTTACATTTTGACAACTATCAAAATATCTCCAAAACCTCCTCTTTCACTTATTATTTGAAAGTTATTTGATTTTTTGATGGCTTTTTTAAAATCGGACAAATCATATTCGCTCTCACATATAATTAAAAAAAAACATATACAACAAAGAACCTCCTACTTCCAAACATTGTTCTCATTCTTCTGTTTACAGAATCGAAAATATTGGTGAGCATTTGAGGGAGTTGTTAATCTCCTGAAGTTTATTTGTAACTCTAACTAGTAGGTCATCTAAATTTTGTGGCTGGTCCATTGGCAGCAATTCTTGGACTGAGCTTAGACGATAAGTGTGCGTATGCTTATACGGTCACATTTTAGGACTGTATTGCAGAATTGCAAGTTTAGGGGTACTACAAGGCTTAAACGCCAGTTTAAGTTAGTGGGTGTTCATTAATAATTTGCCCAACTGTTTCAACTTTTTGTGCAGTGCGAACTTCAGGTCTCCCACTGTTTCCTTTCATTTCACACCTCCTCTTTCTCCAAACAAAGCAATCTAGTCAAAACTTGGTGACTATATGTGAAAATTCTGTTTGAAAATCCTGAAAGGTGTCCTGTGTTGAATAAACTCACTGGCCATCAACCCTTCAAGTAACTTTCAATCCACACCATATTTAATCCATACCATCCATACCATTTCAATTCGATCCGTACCATACACCATATTTAATTTTTTATATAATATTAAGGCGGGTAATTTATTTGGACATTTTTAAATAATTTGTGGAAGAAATAAATTTCCACTTGTTGCTGTGTAGACTTGTGGTTTTAGCAAACTCTGCGATTCATCTTCTTTGTTTTAAGAGATTTGTATCGTTTAGTTTAGTTGACGAATAAAAACTTTATGAAACGCTACTTCCTGGTCGTTCTACGGAGTCATATCACGAGCTTATATAAAATCAAAGTTTTGTATCTCAGTATATTTGCAAAGGAATTTTACAATCTTCCACAGATATATTTATGGAAGTCATACTTTTTAAACAAATCCCTACACGACCGTACCACACACGTTCTATTGCATTTTCGATCGCAATAAAATCTTATATCGGATATTACGTATATGTTAGTGAAATACCATTTCTATCTGAACTCGCGTATTTTTAGTAGCGAGTAAAATTCTCTTTAAAATTATATTTTAAATTTCCCAAACGACATCTTACTTCTCTACGTGTTCCACTTAAAAAGCGAAATATTATTTTCATTTCCATGCTGTAATAGTCGTTGTTCGTACAAATATGAGGCCTTTTACAGCTTGTAATCCACAAGGCAGGAAATCGGCGTATTATTTTTTATAAAGCGATGTTGTTGAAAATGTAACGATATTATTACCTATATTTACGTGGCGAATGTAGTAACTATTTATTAACATCTCCAGTCGATTATTAAAATTATAAAATTTCAGATTTAAAAATTATAAAATTTCAGTAGTGTTAACGAGAGTTCTGCCACTGCCCCCCCTTCTTCAATTGACTTTGAGGGAATAGTGTTTATAAATACTAATAGTGGGCGAATAGCCATGTTATATACATTATATAACATTATATATATATGTGAATATAGACCTACATTCACTATATTCACATATAGTGAATGTAGCAATTATTTACTTATTTATTCAGTAATTAATAATGTTTAATAATAGTAATTAATAGTGTTTGGATAATGGGCCAATAGCCAAGCATAATCCTTTTCCCAATAGTACTTATACAATTTTTAAAAAAAATAAGGGAGCAAAAAAAGTTGAATTTGTTGTCAAATTTTGAAAGGCTGTATCTCAGTGAAAAATGGTCGTAACTAGATTATAAAAAAAACATTTTTGAAGTCTCAAATTTCTAGTTTTGAGGTCTTTCGTCAAAAAAAATTTTGTGACCTACGTTTGACCTAAGAAGAGTTCAAATTTGTTCCCTTAATTTTTTTTGAGAAGTGAATTTAAAGCTGAGGTAGATTTTATACAATATATATGTATATAATCTATATACAGTGTGTCCCACTTAAGGTCTATCCACCCTTCTAGAATCTTTATTTGTAGTCCGATTTTCGTGAACTTTTTTTTTAGTAAATAAGGCTCACAAAAAAACATTTTTTCATGCGAAAAATGAAGAAGTACCATTATCGATTTTTTTTAGGAAATAATTGACATCGGATTGTTACTCAGGACCATCGAAAACTGGTTGGTTGGAAACAAATTAAATTGAAAACGATATCAATTTTTTTCAGTCAACCATTAAAATGGCATTAAACCATGTTATTTCAATGTCATTCTAAATTGTAAATGCCATTAAAAACGGCAAACTTATTTTCCGGCAAAAAAGTCCATGAAAATCGTAGTACAAATAAGGGTTCTAGAAAGGGTTGATAGCCCTTAAGTGGGACACACTGTATATGTACATATTTATTATTGTTACCTATATTCACATACACTGAATATAGCAACTATCTGCGGAAACCGCTTCAATTTTTTTCTTTATAAAATTTAAGTAGATAGCCAATGACATTTCTGTCACTTTCCTACCTTCTCTAAACGACCTTGAGGGTATAGTATTTTGAAACAGTGGACGAACAACAGAATCGTTCTGTCTGTATGTTGACTGTTTTCGCTCTTTTATTGAGTTGGTAGCGGTAACCAGCAAACATGTAAATATTTATATTACTGGGTGAATGGAGAACAACAAGAGCAAATAATAAAATTTCTATCCGACCTCAGATAATCCGAAATCGACAATCATCGGTGAACATTTACATTTGGCTGGAAATACGAGTCTGCCGCGCTTAAAAGTCGTTTTATACCGATGAAAAAACGAGATAGTTCTCTGCGACCGCACGTCGAATTTAAAACCAGCAAGGAATCCATTAATATCAATTCCTAAGCAACGGAATGCTTTAGATCCATCGGTACAAAAAGATTCCGATGTCTTGGAATGAGATTCAATTTATGTTGAATCAGGGAATTGTACAGTATTCATGAGCTTCCGAACGATTTGTATACGTTTTCGGCCCCTTCATCAGATCGGGATTTCTATAAAGGGGATCTTTTATTTGGACGCCGATAATGATTTATTTATTTATTGTTCGAGGTAGGGCCATTACGGGATCCTTATCGTTTCATTGCGGGGTAATCGGTGTTAATTTTGATCCAATTACATTTGTCATTTGTCTGTTTATAAAGGAGATTATTCTATTCGTAATAAAATCTACGGACTTATGATATTGCTTCTAATATTTTGGTTTGCAGTGGCGACTAGTGCTAAAGTTTACAGGTTGGGCAACCTCAAAAAATCATAGATAAAAGGCGATTTTCATTTTTACATACACTCGAACCCCTGTTATTTCACCTTCGCTTAATTCACATCCTCTGTTATTTCACCACGTTTCCCCCTATTAGGTCGCGAAACCGTCCCGGTTAAGTCGCCGCCTGTAAAAGTTTTAGAACTACGTTTGGAAATTGGATTCTCGCATGAATAGGTACAATTTTTATTGAAAAAAAAAAATGATTATGTAATACATTTATTGATTTAAAATAGGTTAAGTGTCTTTTAAAAATATTTAATCCTTAAAATATTCATTCGAGAGGAAAATTGAACTTTGTCACGCACGAATGGGTATACTTACATTGATATTTCGTTCAGTTGGCTCATTTTTCGTTATAACAAGTGCTGTGGTAATAGAAAATTCAGTTGATACATTTATGACATTTTTTTTGCGGTTGTAATAAAAAAATGTGCTTCTATGTTTCTCCTGTTTATTCTTTGTTATGATTGACCGATTTAAATCATGTGACAGAATTAAAACGCTTGTAGTGTTGGCACAACATGTAAACAATGTTGTACCATTTTCGCTTTTTAATACGAGGGTAGGCCCCGAAATTCCAGACCTGACGTATAGGTGGCGGTTGTTGAAAATAATTACTATCGTCGAAAGTATCAACCTTAAAAAGCTTAAGTTTGAAGTTTCAAGACACTACGTTGTTTAGTATTTATTTGGCAGCCATCAATAGTGAACGTTCTCAGTGAATTTGTGAATATGGAAAAAATTGGTCATCGTTATACAATACCTTCATTTGAAAGGTCACAGTCCAACCAATATCAAAACCAAGCAAGATTCTACTTTGGAGCAGTTTGCTCTTTCGTTTACAATAGTAAAATATTTGGTGGCAGAGTTTAAACGAGGCCGTACGAGCTGCCAAGATGAACATCGCAGTGGTCGACCAAATGAGGTAACCACGCCAGAAATGGTGAAAGAAAATTCCCAACGATGTGGAATGACCCTCGACTGAAAGTGCGCGTGCTAACAGACATGGTAGGCTTTTCAAAAGTGCTGTACATCGCATGTTGACTGAAAATTTGCACATGAGAAAGCTGTGCCCGAGATGGGTGCTGAGTTTGCTAACAATGGAACAAAACAGCTTCGTGAGGATGTTTCAATCGCATCCATATTCGCCAGATTTAGCCCCCTCAGATTATTTTGACTTGAAAAAATGGCTCGTTGATAAAAAGATTTGCTAACAATGAAGAGGTGTATTTTGAGGAGTTCGACGGTTTTCAATATAAACAGGGTGTCGAAGCTATTGAACGTCGGCGTCGTTGGAAAAAGTGTATCGAGCTAAAAAGGAGGCTATGTTGAGAAATAAAGATATTTTTTTCTAAATTTGTTGTGTTTTCTTTGTCAGGTCGGGTACCTTTCGGACTACCCTCGTAAATAAATATTTTAGCTTAGTTAGACACTATGTATCAAAGAAACATTTAACTGCACAATGAATACATTTTACATATTATAATTAAATGTGTGCGTTTTTTGACGTGGTTGAAGTTACATCAAGCGGGAATGTTCATGATGAGTCTGTGTCATCATCTAGTTTCGGAATATTTGTGGATTAATGAACTTTAATGCTGAATTGGACGTTAATATAAAATACCAATTGGAAATATAAACTATTTTCAAGGGTACTTGAAACATTTTTTGGAACAAGGTTTTACAATTAATGTTTAGTGTATGCCAGGAAGAAATTTCTGTTTAGCCTTAAAATTTTCAGCAATCAGATTCGACCTTGAAAAATAACAAAGTTCAGCAATATTCAGCGCCATATTTGTCATAAGTTTTCACCTGTAACCCACACGTTTTTTTAGCATGAGCCGCCACTGTCAGACGGACCAACGTTTGATAAAAAAATTATCACAGGCTATGAACGGGTTGAACGTTACGTCAATACAACCAAGTTCTAAACAACTTATACCGAAAATACCATCGAGCCACATCGCGTTAGATCGAATCGGCAATCCTTATTCGTTTCACACCTTCCAAACTGCCCTAGTGCCCTCTTACGTACCCGACAAACTATTCGGCACAATGCGAAACACTTCTACCGAATAAAGGGCGACCTTAAAGCCTTTTCCTTTTTTTGGGGGTCCCTTTTGACTCGATACACGGGTTCCGCATTCCCGAAGAATGGCTGGCAGAAGTAGGCTTAGATCTGCTATTATTTATGCACCACACTCCAGATACGTTTTACGGCCGTCGTAATATATGGTGCAGATTCCGGAGATTGACGTATCAGTGGACGTGGGTATTACACAGTGGAGACTACAGTTGCCAGTGGACAGTGCGTTGGAGTTCGGTCTTGATTTTGCCTGTAAGCGGCTGTTGTTGTACTCTGTCCTTAGTTAAGCTGAATTGTCTTTATTTATACAGGGTTGGAAAGTCCAAGATTTCAAAGCCGAGCATTAAAAAGATAGAAAAGAATAAACTCTGACAGATAGAGGAACTGACAGAGAAATATTATATACATAGTTGCCAGACTGACATGTTATTTTAAAACTTTTATGAGCGTTATTCTCTGTCTTTCGTGATAGGGTAGCAATAAAATATGTAGGCGGGACGCACCGCCCATAAATTATAATGCGCACGTATGAATTGAATTATTATATCGTTATTGGTCTACGGAAAATAAGCACTTGAGTATTCCTGTGCGTACGGAGTATCCCGAGAAGTTAAATGTTTGGGTTGGTATTTTAGGCGATTCCACCGTTAGGTCATTTTTTATAAACGGTTCCTTAACTGCCAACAAATATTTAACAAATAAAACAAACTGTTTACGGACATGAACATGAAAGACCACGAAATTTAAATGATTTACGGGTCAGAATTGTACAAGTCCTAAATAATATTTCCCCTGAAGTGTTAGAACTAGTGTTGTAAGAATATGTATCCGAATATCAAACTATTATGTATTAATCCGAATAGTTACCAACCGCAATACGGAATCGAAATTATTACGAACGCTGTCAAATGCCGGAAGATAGCGTGGATATCGTATCCGACGAAGTCTCGGACGAAGTAAACATAATAAGTAATAGTACGATGATACGAACACGAACGAGGTCCGAGGGAATACGGAATACGGAATTATTACGGATTATGATGCGATGCCGTGCCGTGTGCCGTGACATTGCGTATATGTAGAAGGTCCTATCCGTATTCCGTAAGCCAAGAAAAGCAAAGCACGTATGAAAATTAATACGTATTAGTGAATTCATCCGAATATACTTTTAGTACTATTACGTATTATCCGAATATTAAAATCATCCGAATATTTACAACACTAGTTAGAACGCGTAAGAACTGAGTTTTACGATAGACTAGGTTTTTGCTAAGCACAAAGGGGCGACATTTTTGAATCACTTATTCAATAGGCATTTTTTTCTTTCTTTCGTCTTATAACCGGGTTGATTTATATTTTTATTTTTTTATAGAACTTCAATTTTATTTTCTTGCAGACCGGTTAGTTAAGGAATACAAATATTTGAAAATAAATACAATTATGTTCGTACACTTCTTTTAAGTGTATGGGATAATTGTAAAAGTCAAGAATTACATAAGAATTTCGTTTCATACAGTTAAGTCGATGTACACCCCCACCCCCATAGCTGCGAAAACGTACTGAATCCCACTCAAATTCGGCGATAGGCGTGTAGGTAATACCCCACTCCAAATTTATATTACGCGCAGGTCTCATACGTTACTAATACATGCACAAGCGTGAATCAATGATGCATCTAACTGTCTTTGTCTGTCCTAACTGGTGTCTTTTAACTTATTCTCTTCTAAACATGTTTCGCCAATATGTAAAGGTGCAATTTCCTAGGGTGTATATGCCAAGAAAACAAATGCAATGAATTAACAACACCCTGACGTGATTGATTATATTTTAAAGACGCAGCTACATGCTGTTACTTTTATAGACCCAGAAAAGTAATGTTTACTATATATTTTATATTACGTTGGTTTAAAAAAAACACTCGCAGTAGAACAATTGTGAGAGTTCTGCCACTTCCCCCGCCATACGACGGCCGTTGTAATATATGGTGCAGCTTCCGGAGATTCGTGTATCAGTAGACGCGGGCACAGTGGAGACAGTTGCTATTGGACAGTGCGTTGCAGCTCGGTCTTGATTTTGCTTGAAAGTGGCTGTTCTTATACGCTTGTCCTTCGTTAACTTGAGTTGTCTTTATTTATATGTACCAAACAAACACATTCAATGTATTGTATGTAGCCCTATGATTCCGTTAAACCGTAACTAGAGAAGACTGTAACATATATTTCAAGAACGAAAGGTTAAACATCCTAGAACATAAATTGAAGTAAATATGGGGCAACCCATCGGTCACACACGGGAGATATATTTTATCCCCCTTCCTGTTAAAACGCAATTTTTCACATCCACACAATTTGTTTGGTATAGACGTAGAAATCAGGGTCAATGTGGGCAACCGCCTAATAGCCAAACAAAAAATAATCAATCACTGACGTGCTCGGAGATCGAATTATTCCTAATGTAAACAGTTTGCGCAGCGGCTATCTAGTTTACTGGTAAATACTTATTGGACGACACTTTTATCGGAGGTGATGGATGGACCCGTATAAAACATCGCTTATTGGCACAAAAAATCGCTTAATTGGAAGCGGATATCTGCCTCCAAGGAAATGAGTTGTGACCGTTCTAGTGCGATCTCTATATACAGTTTGCCAGTAAATTTGTCCACTCAACAGGAATCTCTAATAAATCCGAAGTCGTTTTAATAGTTCTTGCAATTAAAAAAGTTTTATTATTTAAAACGCAGGTACATGCTGTTGGTTACTCATACACCCAGAACAGTACTATTTACTCGATATTTTACATTTCGTTGGTTAAAAAAAACTCGCAGTAGAATAATTGTGAGAGTTCTGTCACCTCATTCCTCATTCGACCTTGAATAAAATTCGTATATTGTAACTAAATTAACACGAAACTCACATAACTATATTCCATGTCAGATGGAATGCATATATGTTAAGACAAAGTAGCAATTTTAAAGTTAGTTATTTTTATGAAGCTATATATTCTATGACGAGTGCATTTAATGAACGATGTTTTGTGAACATGCCATAAAGTGAATTAATAGTTCCCACGATGAATATTAATTGCATACTCCATTATAATTATGACCTTGGGAGCGATACGGCCGATGGTACATATATAAAATGCATGCATACAATGACGGCAAAAAAAATATAAATCATTTTGAGAAATAAAAAGATCTGCATAACATTACGGGAACGCACGATGCGGATTAATCTGAATAAGATAAATGCGGAAAGTTTCAAGGGAAAATATTGAAATGGGAAAACTTCTGAGTGCTTTTTTGCACTTCCGAGCATCAAAATCAAATTAGGCGGCTATTAACGTATTTATCACTCGAGGTATGGAAATCCCCGCCTGATAAATAACGCCACGTTTGCATCGCACTTGGGCGGCGACTGCATCGATCATGGCGCGGGAAATTATGCAAATTGTGAGGGGCCGCGCGATTTTCTTGCGGAAAACCTCGAAAATGCGGAATGCATCAATTCAAGAAATAGTACTGTAACGCTGGGTGTTCGAACCACTCGCGCTGTTCGCGCTATTTAAAAATACGTCACTTATTTCAAGCAGTTGTCGTTCCGCCGCGGAGTAGAGAATATCGCTACTGCCATTCTGTAGCCGAGTTTTGTCAGACTAAGCTGAAACGAAAAGGCTTCGGAGACCCATTATAGTGTATCGTAAAAAATAATGTTTTAATAGAAAATTCAATCATGACATTTATGAAAAAAAAATGCATAACTTTGCAGTTGTAATATAAAAATGCGTTTTGGTTTCTTTGCTTATCATTTGGTCGTCAATAATTAAGGACAAAAATGGGATTTACTGATTTAAATCATTTAGGCGACTAAAAAGTATGTAGTGTCGGCAAGACAAATGACAAATATTATGCAATTTATTTGTTTTTGGAAAAGTATAAACAATTTAGCTTAGTTGCATCCTGCGTATCGAAGAAACGTTGTACCGCACAATGAAAAAGTGAGGCACAATTGCTACATTTTACATATTATAATTTATTATGTGCGTTTTTGAGTTGGACGTTGGAGTTGGATGAAAGGAACATCGTCGTGTCAACTGCCTCTTCCAGTAAGGGGAATATTATGTTTTCTACTATGAAATTGTTATGAATAACATAATAACAAGAAAATTTAAATAGTACGTTCATGATTATATAAATATTTTTTACAAGCCTTAAAATGTCTACCCATAACTTTTCACTGCAAACCTTACTTTTTGTTAGCACGAGTAAAAGTGTTAAATAATTGTGAGGGTAACATATGGCCACTATGGTGTGATGATAAATATTTCAAAATGACTTCGTCGAATTTGTGAACACGCGAGCTCTGGACAAAATTCTGGAAACTAAAAACTGAAAATAACAAATAAGAATTTCATTAGTATAATAAATAATAGTTGACGTGACAGCAGCGACTAATAGTTGCATCTCTGCGGTAATCTGATAAACATTTAGTATCTTTTTGTAGTTTTAGGAATGTGTTACTAAATTTTACTAAACAGAAAATAATATTAATTGAGACTACAGGGTGCTGAGAGCCTTTCCACCATTTCGCTTATGACTAGTTGACCCCTCACTCTCATATTTGGTTTGTGTTCATCTAAGAGACACATGTCAATCCTCCTTGGTTTTGTAATATTTGTAGCACCCTGATTCATATTGTTTAGTTTTAAATAAATTGATTGGAAAGAGCCAAGTAGTTTTTAATAAAAAGTTTCCTTTAAAAAATTCTACGAAACGTTCGGACTATCATTTGCGAATACTCACCGAAGCATTCGACGCACATTAGCAGAATTACGAACCTAACGATCCGAAAAATCTCCAAATAAAAAAATCGCCCATCGTTAACATCCCTTTCCCTTGGACGTAATTTTTTACCGTCTAAAATTCACTTCCAGTCCGGTTTCCGCGATTGCGTCCCTTCAATTTTTTCCCGTAATTCCGCCGGTCGCAAGTAATGCGTGGCAGAGATAGAAAACTCCGACTTGATTGTTTTCTATTAAGCGGACGAGTCGAAAGGAAAATATATAAAAACTCCCCTAAATTCAATTACCAATTAGGAATTTTGTCACGAGGACAATTTGGTTTCGCCGTATATATATATATCTGGGCCGTAATGGAATAACCTGCAAACAATCCCTACTTAGTTCGGTTCAGTTGAGAGTGACTCCGATTAGTTGGGGGAGAGTGGGGTCACGAGGCTGACGCCAAGCGACATTTTAGAGCGTCGCATACCTATCTATATTTTTTTCAGGAAGTATAAACAGTTAATTAGTTTTTTGGTTTGTTGGATTTTAGGTCCTGGAATAAACGACAATTATATAATTTTTGCCAACATTTCGGAGATTTATTTCTCCTTCTTCAGCAGTGGCGGTGCGTGATATTTAAGTTAGCCATATCTTGAAAACGACGCATGGGACCCACTTCACTTTTTAGGTGATGACTATACACCTCATACAGAAAGGATTTATAGTGAAAAAATCGTCAGCAAAGTTTGCGAAAAAATTTTCAAAAACACTGGAGCACTCCCTGGGTTCTCAGTAACGTTCTGTGGGATATTTGCAGTATATTTTTTTTTCATAATCTAGAAACAAATATAAGGAGAAGTTTTTCGATTTGTTGCAAAATATTTTTTTTTCAAAAAGTTATGGCCACTTTAATTTTAATTTTATTGGAACATTTTGTTTCCCAAGAGGTTTATAGTCATCACCTAAAAAGTGAAGTAGGTCCCATGCGTCGTTTTTCAAGATATGGCTAACTGAAATATCACGCACCGCCACTGTTCTTCAAGGGCTTCAGTGTGGTATTAGTGTCATATAAGGTGGTAAGTTACGAACATTGGCAGTTCTATTTATGTACATATGTAACAAATGTAACAAGATAGAAACAGGAAAAACTATCAATAGGATAACACGCTTTAAAAATTACCATGTAGTGTATACATATGTATACATTTGTTACATATATTTGCTCTAAAATTACTATGTAATAGTAATTTTTAAAGCGATTACTATAGATGATTCTTTGTTTTTGCCTTGTTACCTTTGTTACATATGCATATTCGCTAGGTGCGAAGTCGTGGTAGGGAGAGCCAAATCGACGCTAGCGTACGCAGCGGATAATGTAGGCGTTAAAGGACGCTATTTATTATTTTCAAGTGGGTAAATACACGTACATTTTAATTTCGTTTTAATGTAAAAAATAAAAATAAAATGAGTCACCGGAGTTGCTGTGTTGTAAACTGTAAAAATACAAGTAGAAAAAATAAATCAAAGAAATAAGTGGATAGCTGCAGTAAGAAGGCAAAAGCTTATGCCGAATTCAGATTCACGCGTATCGCGTACGCAGAAACCGCGCTTTGAATTATGATTGGTAAAAATCAGATATTTGAATTTTATGGTTATGGTTTTAACCAATCATAACTCAAAGCGCGGCTTCCGCGTACGCGATACGCGTGAATCTGAATTCAGCTTTACGCTGAAAAAATGCCAGCGAAGGTTTCTGAGTTAGTAAAAGTATGTTCCGATAGATGGCGCGCGCGAAAGTTTCACCGAATGTGTGAATTTCATATTATCTAGCGGCAGTTCGTATGTTTTCGGTATTACAAAATGATCCAAAATAAATTGAATATTGTTGTAACGATATTAGTATTTTTTTAAATTTAGTAAACGGCACAGCAAGGCGTGACGGGTATGTCTAGGCTAGTTAATACATAATAAACATCTTATCTAACAGCCTCCTTTAGTTCATACATATTCTGGCGCTACAGTCGTGCACCTAGCGAGTACACTGGAGTCTCCAAAATTTGGCCCTCAAAATTCGTTTACCTCCACAATTTGGCGAAAAATCCCTCCGCAATTCGGCGTTTTTCTATCCCCACTATTACCACGAGCTCTTTGCTCCTGTGCGGCGCGCTATTTGAAATCCTTGCAACATTAGTTTATTGAATAGGAAGCAGAATTATATTTAAAAACGCGATATTCCTTTATATTATGGGATCCTTTATGTGTATTTATAGAACCCTTACAATTTTTGGTTCTATTACTAAAAATTTACTAAAAATTTGGTCCGCGCACTCCTACGTACATTTTTCACGCCGGCAAAACAACAAATAAGTACAGCCTCACTTGACAGTAAGCACCAATGCCGTGACTTTTCAGTGGCTGTGGTGGGGTGACATTCTGTTCCCGAGCTACGCCGAATTTTGGAGACTCCAGTGTAGATAGAACTGCCAATGCTCGCAACTTAGCACATTAAATAACACTAATAATAACATTGACTAAGCCCTGAAGTAAATCACCGAAATATTGGCAACAATTAAATATTTGTTGTTTATTCCCGGACTTAAAATCCAACAAATCAAAACCTAATAAATAAGAAGGTCGCCAAATTTCTCACAGATATAAATACTTAATGGTATGTAATGAGCCATAAAAAAGTCAACAAAGTTGACTGAGCAAAAGAAAGTATTTCTATTCTTAATCTAATCTTAATCATTGCATTAAAAAAAATTCAATTTATAACCAAAATTAATAATAAATTCAATTTAGTTATCAAGGCTGTTATTATGTCACAGCTATTATTTATTTTACAATAGTGACAGCCACTTGTCAAAAGTTTGGCAACAACAAAGTTTCACAACACGATTGTGTTTTTTTTTGGATGGTTCGATAAATGGAGTAAAACAGGCCTGCGGTGGTATGTTATTTTTACGTTGCAGTTTATAAAAATGGTAAATATGTTTGGTATATACATGATGTAGATGTTATGGAAAATGAGTTCAAATTTCCGATCATAGAGTTCGACAATGCGACTCTCGTGTTTTTAAGAAATTTATTTCAAACTCGCAGTAGAGTAATTGTGAGTGTATTTCCCCTTACCCATTTCACCTTGAACTGACATTAACCTTATTGTACTTCAATCAATATCGAAGTATATTAGTTAAGTATATTTTTTATACATACGAAACTCATCTTTATCAGGTGAAGCCATAGAAATTAATTACAAGGTCATATTGAGACTGTGGGACAATTAGGTATGTTTGTACTGTAAAAGTTGATTTCAATTGTTTATTTTTTCAGAGGTTGTTTATTTTTGTAATAGCTCGATCACTTTTATGTATGGAAAAGTATAAACTGTATTATTTTTTTCAAATTTAACGAGTAACTAATGCAAAATTGTAAAAAAGGTGAAAAAAAACGGTTTCAGTTCGATGAATCGATTTAAAAATTTACAAGGCTGTTGGGGATACATAAGCTGTAAAAAAAACCTGGAAACATTAGTCTCCCCATCAATATATGCGAATACGCGGTAGATTTACTAAAATAATGAAAAAAATACCTTTTTCTCTTTTTTTTTTAAATCAATGTTGAGGGCGAAACATTTTTTCAAAAAATCGTAAAAGTGTCTTGTAGGAGTTTTATTACAGGTTTTGAATATGTCATTACATTCTCTGTGCGGTCATTGGTTGCTGAGATATCGATGATCAAAGAAAAAATGATCCTTTTTCATTAAAAGTCAGACACCTCAGCGACAAATTGACGTAAAGAGAATATAAAAAAAGCAAATTGAAGCTGAATAAACAAGCTATCCGGCCTATGGATTCATTTAATTTAAAAAAATCCCAAGTCCGTGGTCCAAAAACAAAAAAAAAAACAATTTTTATTCTCGCGCTACTTCTTATTAATAGCTCACAATTTCTTTTTGCCAAAAGATCTCAAGACCATAAACTTGAAGCTACAAAATATATATTTTTTAATCTAGATACGACCATTTTTCATTAAGATGTATCTGTAGCCTTTCAAAAATCACTAAACAATTTTGTAAATTTTTTGGTCCCTTATTTTTTTGGATTTGGTTATATGGTAATTAGGGACGGATACTCAGCTCTCGTTTACATTTTTTTTGTGAAACAACACTGCTAACAATTCCTTTCCGCTTTGACGTCGCGCCCCGCTCTCCCTCATTCACAGATCACTCGACGGTAATTCCCTCTCTCGGATGTATATTATTATATTTTCCGACCTTCGCACTCCCCATCATTTTCGTCGCGTAAGCATTTTCTTAAATGCGCGACGATTGACAACCATCGCCGAGCGGCAAAAAAGCGAGATCGTCGATTCCACACACTCCACGGCGGTAATTCTTACCTTCCTGCCTCTCCAAAGGGAACTCTTTGGACCGGCAGTCGAACGATAAACATCTTAATATCGCCGTGAAGGGGGTCTGAAGGGGTTCTGCGTTTTATTTTTGACGTACCGGGCGTTCAATGTTACCGGAGTAGAGGGTTTTGGAAAGATTGAGGCCATTGATTTACAGTTTTTTCCTTATTTCTACTTTATAGATGTCACTGTTTAACATTGGAAGCGGCAGATCCGGATTTCGATCTTATTAGATCTCAGTATGATATGTCTGATGGCGAATGACGAAGATCGAGCGTGTTGGCTATGAGGGCATATGAATGGTGTAACCCATAGATAAACAAGGTATAGATCAAATAATGTTAAATTTTTGAAAACAAGTAGATAATGGCGTCCTCCCGGGCGGTACGATAAAGTTACTAAAATACTTCAATTTTAAATATATTATATCATCTTTATACGTTTGTTCATACAGCATTTTCTAATACCTAGTTTGAAAACTCGTAATTACTGGCCCTGTTATATTAATATCAAGTAGTAACAAGTACATACTATAATAATTAACTGAGGAACTACCTTTGATAATCCTGAAATTATGAAAAAAGTCCAGTTCTCTAAAATATAATATACAATACAATAATAAGCCACAACACTATCACAAAGTTTCTGAAGTCCAACAAATACGATTTCAATGAAGCAAATAAATTGAAAAAATAAAACGAGACTAAAACACCGATACGAAGTAAAACAACACCAAACAAAAAATGACAGCATGCAAGTTGACATCTGACATATTCACAGGTAACAACTAACACCGGCATTACCGATCGATGGTCCCTGTCTATCTATGTCTCTGTCTATCTCCTTGACGGTACGATCAACTAATTTGGCAATATCAGTTTTGCAACCCTTTTGAAACGTCTCTGTTTGTCTCTGGTGCAATCTGCAAGGTTAAACCATTTTGGAGATTAAAGGAAATATCCTCCCCGAAAGTATACCTACCGTAACGGAAGGTTCGGTAAGCTTATTAAATGTGTGTGACCCACACTAGTCTTAATGTACCGGGGTCTCTGTCAGTTCTTTGGGTGCTTACTGACATTCCAGTACCAGCCTTTCTATGTTATCTTGCAACTGTCTGGCTAACACATAAAGTGTGCTTTCGGGGAGGATATTTAGTAGTTGCCTACTTTATTGGACCTATTAGAAAATGTGTAGTCCCATTTAGACACACTATAAGGCTACATCCCAAAGTAGTATGAAGTACTTTTAACCAGTTGGTTTCGGTTTACATACCTTAGGGGTTGAATGCTCTCTGTTTTACAGGTAATCAGTACATGTGTATGTTTACTAAGTAGTTTTCGTGGATTTATGAATCTTGATCTTTATGAAAGTCATGTGTCTCGTTTGAATTTGAATCGCTATAATTATTTCACTCCATTAACTGCGTTTTTCGGAATAAAGTCCAATTAATGTATAAACGTTTATTGAAATTTAGAAAAAATGACCGTGATTAAGTCAATTCGCTCGATTTCTTCCAGTATTAATTTATTTTCATAATTTTAGTTGGTAGAAAATACTTTTATATATTTTTTGTGGTAAAATCATTAAATTAAAGCTCTATCTTTTTTTACTTTTACTTACCTTTGTCCAATTAGGGTAAATTGGAATTTCAAGAAGCTCTTAAAATGGCTTCTAAAGATCTAGAAAAGAAAACACATATACACCAGAGAATAAAGAGAATTCAAGGAATGTTTCATATTTTTCCATTTAAGGACGAATAGGGCAAAGGTTAAACTCTAAAATAAAGGCGAAATTATCTTTAGATATTGTAAGACATAAGTAGGGCTTTCATAAGTTAATCAGATGATGTGTCTTAATAAAGAAATATTCAGATATATCTAACATACAGGGTTTGTCCGGAAAGTAATGTCAGTGAGCTTTGAAAAATGGTTTTTATTGGTTCTATGTGTACAAATCTTTAGAAACATTCAAAATACATTCCTCCTGCATCCACACATCGGTTCCAGCGGGTCTTCCACGCATCAAAAGCCGCACGGTAGTCGTTTTCCGCAATCGCCTTTAAAGCGTCGGTGCAAGCCGTCTGAATGTTTTTCACCGACCCAAAATGCTGTCCTTTCATTGGGGTTTTGAGGCGCGGAAACAGAAAAAAGTCTGGGGGGCCACAACGGGGCTGTAGGGAGGCTGGGGAACAACGGTGATGCCTGCCTTGACGAGGTAATCGGCCACGAGGAAGCAGGTGTGCGAAGGCGCATTGTCGTGGTGAAGCTTCCCAAGGATTTTGAGATGTCTGGGCTCTTCAAGAGATTCACCCTGCGTTTCAGCAACTCGACGTAAGACTTTCCCGGTTACGGTTGTCCCCTGCGGAACGAACTCATGATGGACCAATCCCCGGCAATCAAAAAAGACAATCAGCATTGTCTTGATCTTTGACCTGGACATCCTGGCCTTCTTGGGGCGAGGGGAGTTCGACGTGTGCCATTCCGCACTTTGCCTCTTCGTCTCCGGATCGTATTCAAAGACCCAACTTTCGTCCCCGGTAATGACGTCATCAAGGAAAGCGGGGTTGTCTTCCCAGGTGTCCAAAAGTTCTTGGCAGGTTTCGTTGCGCCTCGCTTTTTGATCGTCCGTTAGCAATTTGGCACGAGCTTCGCGCACACCTTCCTCATTCCTAAAGACTCCGACACAATTTCGTGAACAATGGTTTTCATAATGTTTCGGAAATTAAACGGACATTTAGACGACGTTCAGTGTTCAACAAGTCAAGCACACGTTTCACATTGTCGTCGGAACTGGAGGTTGATGGCCGTCCAGCGCGGTTTTCGTCGTTGACATCTTCCCGACCTTCTGCGAAGGCCTTGTGCCACCGAAAAATTTGCCTGTCCGGAAGACAATCGACGCCGAAAGCCTTCTTCAACATGACCGAAAGCCATTCTTCGAATGGTTTCCGCAGCACTTTTCTCCAGTTTCACATAAAACTTGATCGCCATCCGTTGCTCAAGCGAACGTTCCATTTTTTCTTGCACCGGGTCACTGTAACGACTCTCAAAGAACGAATGATGCGACCGCTACAACGACCGGTAGCCAACTGACGCTTGTTGGATCTTGTTGCCAGATCCCCCCACCACAATTCCAGCACGTAAAGCGCGGGCTGGCGCGTACAGTCTCGGGAAAAAATTCACTGACATTACTTTCCGGACAAACCCTGTATAACGAAACTTTAGCATAGATATAACATATAACGGAAGTCTATATATAGACTGCGACATCTATAACATGTCCTTGGAACTTATCAGCAATTTTGTTTTTCCTGCAATGTTCTCGACTGCGTCTGCTGATTTTATTTCGGATTCATGACATAAAACGGGCACATACTCATAAGGGTTGTAACGGTCGAGCATTCACGTATGACTAATTAATGAGAAAAAGTGGCGCCCTCTATATTTATGTACCGACTTAATGCAAACTGCACTCTCGTGCGGCTATTAGAAATTTCGGGAGCGTTGGAAAATTGCAACGGGTCACGGAAACCTACGGTATTCGGGTCAATGTAATTCATATTTGAAAATATACAGCGTGGTCCAAGAAGAATGATTACAATTTCCATCTTCGGTTTGTTGTAAATTTTTAATAAGGGTAGTTAATTTTTTCAATGGTTTATACCTTGAAAACGTTTAAAAATATGTTTAGTATCAAACTTATTGATTTCAAATGTATATACGGCAATTAGATACATTTAAACAATTAGTAATAGGTAAACAACAGACTTTAAAGATAAACAAACACATATCTATTTATACTGGATGTTATACATGATGTGGCAGAGTGACATCTCCGATTTAGGAAGCCAATAAAAACCAAACCAAGCAAGACGCAAAAATTATATATATTCTGTTTTGGGACAACGTAATTAAAGAATAACATCACTTAAATGGAGACCTCTATTATCTATATACTGTCCGGTACCTTTACAGAACCCTGCGAGTTATTTCAGGAGGAATACCAGCAACTATTTTGGGTTATCGCCTCTCAAAAAGCAAGTTTGGAGACGATGTTGTTATATCTGGGATTTCAGGTAGTCCCAGAGAAAAAAAAATCGGACGGTGTCAAATCTAGAAACCGAAGAGGCCAACTGAAGCCACCACATAAGATAACACATTCAGGAAACATTCCTTTCAGAATTCCCTGTGATCGGCGATATGCGTGGATCATCTTGATGGTACTACACATTTTCTTGCCGGTGTTTATCAAAAAGATCACCCAATCTAGGTCACATTCATTATTTTTAAGATATATTGAACTAAAACCGAATTCTGCGTAGTATTCTCAAATATATACATTTCTTTTCTATCGACAATATCACTCAAGTGTCGACTTGCATTGTCAATACAAAAGAAATGTACATATTTGAAAAACTACGCAGAATTCACTGAGCGAACAAAGAACTGTGAGTACTTTTCAGAAATATACTATTCACACTTTTTGTATCTTGCTTTGTTTGGTTTTTTTATTAGCTTCCAAATCGGGGAAGTCATTCTATTGCACCAAGTGTTATTCTATCGACTGCAGTAGCAAACAGAAAGTCTTCAGGTTTACCATAGTGTGATATTATTGGGAATTCTTCTGTTATACTATATGTAAGTTTATTTGTTTTATTTCTTCCTCAGACACCACTGTAGTAGTAGCTTTCCTCACTTTTACAGAAAATATGAATATCTGCCATGCCATCTGCCAAAACCTTGTGTGTATTGTTTTTTGGTGACGTTTTTCTTAATCCGTGGAAAATTATTACTTAGTCAGCGATCTGACTAAAGGGTAAAGAACAGACTTCAGGTAACTGGAACACTTTTTAGGAAGATATTTTTTTAATGCTACGTAATCAATTAAAACGTTGGTCTGGTTTTGATCTCCACGCGTCTATTTTCACTTCAAATGCCTGCAGTCGCTTCTAGAAATCTCCACGATTATTTTCCTGGAGTAAAACAAGAAGGAGAGAGATTAACAGAAACTCCGGGCAACTCCATCATTCCGGAAGTTCCCGTCGCGATAATTAAGAAAGTAACCTCTGTGATTAATAGTGGTGGATTCTTTATTTAGGACGCGGGGTGGGAAAAAAAGTCCACAATGAAACTTTTATGAAATAATAATTACAGGGGGGTGTGAAACAGGATAAATACACGCTAGCGAAACTTCGAGTCTGGAAGTGCTGGGCAAACAACAAGCGAGGGTGCAAATTGTTTTTTTAGAGCTGCTGATAGAGTTTGTCTTGTGTCGGGGCAATGGGGGATCGAGGAAACGTGTAATTTAAAGAAAATCGTCGGTCTAAGGTAAAACGCGCCAAGAAGTAATCCATTTCTTTTGGAATGCTCATATTGTTATTTTTTTTTGTGACAGAGTTTGATATTTCTTAGGAAAGATTTTACAAAAAAAGCTCTAACAGGTCGATTTTCTTTTTGTAAAAAAACAGTATCTCTAAAAATGCCATTTCCAGATAGTCTTTTGTTTTCAGGCTATGACGTAATTGGTTATTTTTTAAATGACAACCTTAACTTTTAACCGGAAAAATTTATAATTTTTTAAATTACAACGGATTCGAAGTCGAAGTATGTCGAAGGAAAATTCTCGAGATATTTGATATATTATCTATATATATATTATCAAATATCCATCTACCCCCTAGTAGAGTGTAGGATGGTTGTTTTTTCCTTTGGTGTTAACTGCTGGTGAATTTTCTCCATGTTTTCCTGTCCCTTGCCATTTCTTTCGCCCTTTTTATTGTTACTTTCTTCTTTTCCATAATTTTTTATTGTATCGTCCCATGTTTCCTCTGGTCTTCCTCTCTTCCTTTTGCCGTAACTTCTTGCCTCCCATATCTTTCTAGTTGGTGTGTTATTGGGCAGCCTCATGAGATGTCCCCACCACTCAAGCTGCCTTCTTTCTATGTATTCTGTAATGGGTTGTATTTCTAGCTCTCTCCTTATATCTTCATTTCTCTGTCTTTGCAGTCTATTCACCCCTTCACTTTTCTCAAATATTTCATCTCCATCGCCCCTATCCTCACTTTTTCTTTTTTATTTAATACCCAAGACTCGCATCCGTAAGTCAGAATCGGTCTGTATACTGCTTTATAAATCCTCATTTTTGTCTTTTTTGGAAATCTCTTTTTTTCAATAAATCCTCTGTTTAATGCGAAATATGTTCGGTTCGCCTGCCCTATCCTTTTATTTAATTCACAGTCCATTTTACCATCTTCCTCAAATGTGACTCCTAAGTATTTATAACTGTTTACTTGCTCTATGTATTTTCCCTCTAGTTTTATTTTTTAGTTCTTTCGTTTTCTCTCTCGTTATCTTCATTACTTTTGTTTTTTTCGAATTGATTTTCAACCCATTTTTACTTATTGCCATATTCCATATATTTAAGTTGTGCTGCAATTCTCTTTCACTACTCGCTGTTATCACTATATCGTCTGCAAATACATGTTCGGTGTTCTCTATCCTTTCCATATTTTTATACCCTACCATCATTGGTTTTGTTTCCTTCCTAGCCTCTCTTATTATTTGGTCCATGTACACTATAAACAACAGCGGACTAAGTCCTCCTCCCCTGTCTTAATCCTCTTTCTGCTTTAAATTTTTTCGAGTGTCTATTTTTTTGTTATCACTATATTTTCTGTATTTTTTGTAAAGACTTTTTGTTACTGCTAATAGCTTATTATTCACTTGCTTTTCCCTTTAAAATTTCCCATATTTTTTTCTCCTATTTACATTATCAAACGCCTTTTCAATATCTATAAACACCAGATATAACGATTTTCCTACCATTAATGTTTTTCTAATTATTTCTTTAATAGTGAATATGTGATCCTGGGTGCTTCTGTTTTTTCTGAATCCGCATTGTGTCTCTACTATTGTATGTTCTACATTCCTTAATCTTTTCTCTATTATTTGTTCATACATTTGTCTAATGTTACTTAGTAGAGTTATCCCTCTATAGTTTTCACAGTTTTTACTGTCTCCTCCTTTATATATTATATTATCTATACGGACACAAAAAGAGATAGAAGATACAGGTTCACGAGGATTTATAAAACTGGCATAGTCAAATTAGTTCATCATATCGTCAAAGAGGGCGCTGTAGATTGACAGAGGCCATCGATCGGTGATGCCGGTGTCAGTTACCTGTGTAAATGTCAGTGTCTCCCCTGTGAAAATTCCAAGGAAGTTTTTTTTTTATTTTTTTATATAAACCTACCTACCTATAATACTTACCTTTCATTTTTAAATTCACATTTCGGGTAAAAAAATAATTTTTTAAAAATAAAAATATTAATAAACATAAATATGTCAAAGAAGTTTCTGCACTATTAATTGTAACATATCAGCCCTAATAAAATCCCAGACCCAGCGCCTAGTCTATCGCCGTGGTGGCAAGCCTCCGATGCCAATGTTTTCACATATGTATTTACACGGGATAGCGGGCTTTGCGTTTCGCAACCATCTGCGTATGTTAACAAATGTAACCCTTAACTTCAATGGTATTAAAGGTCATTTAAAAAACTGCATAGCGGTGGCAAACACGCCCGCCACCCACCTCTCACACGTGACAGCACAGAAAGCGAGTTATTCGATTTCATGAACCTAACAACCTAATCTACAAAATTTAGTATTTATTTTTTATTGTTCCGTGTTTAGGAAATTTTCGTTGAAAAGTGCCGTTATTCTTGCCGGGTTTTTGAGTGCTTCGAGTGGTATAGGAGGGTAATAATAATTATTTCAAGTGTACCTTAGGTAAGTCATTATATGAACGTTTTATTTAATTAGTTATACAAAATTATAATGGAGGTAACTGATATTGTATATGTATACGATAGTGTATATGTAACTGGTAACATGATTATTGTATAGGATAATGTAATGAAGATTGTGGATTGTATGAGTTCTCGTATCGATGACCTTGAAGGTTAGAGATCTTGCCTATTATAACCATCCATCTCACTAGTAATGAATAAAGAAACTTAGTAATACTTTTTTTACTTAGCCTTTACCTCTGCAAAACTTAACCTTGGCAAAACTTTCACTTCTTGTAGGGTGAGAAATAAAGATATCACTTGTAATTAGTATATCGAATGCATAGTTATTTTTCAAACGCTTAGAAGGATATTCGTCTAATCTTTAACACAACAGTACTTTTCCGGGAGTTATAGTCTGTTATACAGCTACACAATTAAAAATGTTACATATAGAACTATACACGGTGGAGACTTTAACTGGAATATATTCGCTAGCGGGGTGGTGAATGATTTTTCAAAAAATTCACGTCACCTTTTCACACGTCAACTTTTAAATGTATTTACCTACATTTTGCAAGTAATGTGAAAAATATAGCCCTTCAGGGGTTGCTGAAACCACCCTCGACATGATTTTTTCAAATGCAACCCTATGGCTTGTGACCCCTCATTGTAAAGCTGGTGGAAAGATGAATCCAACGCACTGATCAAATTTTAATTTTTAGTATGTTTGTAGGGTTAAATTTTATAGTTTAATTTAATTAAATTAAAGTTTGCATACAACTAAAACGTAATTTTATAGTTTAATTTATTTTTAACGCAACAATTTCGTATTCAAAATGTGTGCTGTTTAGTTTTGGAATGTAAACCTTACTTTTCATATGTCCCCACAAAAAATTCCAAGCAATTTTTTGCCACAACTGATATTTGTTATTTTTTTGCTAGTGTTTTTACACGGCCGCAAACAGTAATTTAGTTTGTATGCTGTATTCAGAGTTTGAAACGAAGTGTTATTTCAAATTGGTAAAAATGTCTTATTTAACTGAATCACTAAAAATCGAAATGTTTATGTTGATTGGATATGGTGATAGGGCGCGAACTCAATGCGAAGTTGTTCGCTTGTTTCGAGAAACGCATCCTGACTTGCCACCACTAAATCAAGGTACCATTAGTAAAATTGAGGCACAATAGAGATGGGTCATGTCAGGAAAGTACCGAGTAAGAGGCAGGCTGTTGTTGATGACGACACGAATTTGAATTTGTTGCTTGCTCTAGAAGAAAATCCAATCACTCCAGCCCGTCAACTGGCCCGTGATAGTAATCTTAATCACAAAACAGTGATTAAATATGAGAAAAAGTACTTAAATATGAGAAAAAACGCCCATATAAAATGCAAGCTGTTCAAGAGCTACTTGAAGATGATCCAGATCGACGGTTGGAATTTTGCGATTTATTGATGACTTGTATTGATCAAAACCAGTTATCTTTAGAGTGGATAGTTTTCTCTGACGAGGCTACTTTTACATTAAATGGGCACGTAAATCGCCAAAATTGTCGTTACTGGGCTGAAGAGAACCCCCATTGGATGAGGGAACTTCATACTCAGCGCCCACAGAAAACTAATGTGTGGGCCGGAATAATACAAGATAGAATTGTAGGACCATTTTTCTTTGATGACACTCTTAATGGAGCAAGATACTTGCGTTTACTCCAGCACGAACTAATGCCAGTGCTATGTCATTTATTTCCAAACCCCTTAAATCCTAACTTGACCGACGAGAGGTTATGGTTTCAGCAAGATGGGGCACCACCACACTATGCTGCCATTGTTTGTCAGTATCTGGACAGAATTTTTCCCGGTAGGTGGATTGGGAGGCGAGGTAATATTGAGTGGCCAGCAAGATCTCCAGATCTTACACCACTGGATTTATTTTTGTGGGGACATCTTAAAAGTAGGGTTTACATTCAGAAACCCAACAACATAGCAGATCTGCAGGAAAGGATAAGAGAGGAAATCGGAAAAATAACACCGAAAATGTTGCATAATGTAAGGGACGAAACCTACTACAGACTGGGATGCTGCCAACAAGTGAATGGAGCACATTTTGAACAATTGTTACGTTGAAAATAAATTTAATTTTTAAATTGTTTTAATTGTATGCAACCCTATAAACATACTAAAAATTAAAATTTGATCAGTGCGTTGGATTCCTCTTTCCACCAGCTTTACAATGAGGGTCACAAGCCATAGGGTTGCATTTGAAAAAATTATGTCGAGGGTGGTTTCAGCCACCCCTGAAGGGTTAAATTTTTCATATTACTTGCAAAATGTAGGTAAATACATTTAAAAGTTGACGTGTCTCGGGAATTTTTTGAAAAATCATTCACCACCCCGCTAGCGAATATATTCCAGTTAAAGTCTCCACCGTGTATATTAATCCATGTTTTAGTAATCTATTCATAAAAATAGGAAGGATCAAAGGGTATTTTAATAAAATAAATATTTTTAAAAGGTTTTTATAATTTAAAAAGTTATTGTTGTCCACATATCTGGAGAAAAAAGTATCAAAGGGAATGTTACGTGCAAAATAACATTATGGCAAATTATAACTTTTAAAAAGTTTTATAAACCGTATAATAGCCGCTTTACAGAGAAAAATCGTTTTATAGTACTAATTTGAGTCACACGACAACACGACGACTATAAATAAAAATAATCGCGTCGAAAGCAGGTGTCGCTGCAACATATACAGTGGCCTTCTTGCCTTTAAACACACATGTTCCCGAAGGCGCTGGCTGTAGGACAAGGACATATTTTATCTGACTCAGGGACATTTCCATGGACGTAGTTGTGACGATTACTGAGAAAAACCGAACAGTAAAAATGTTATTACCGAAGTTTGTAGACGATTTATATTATTTTGTTTTTTTTTTGTGGATTATTTACATTCTAATAGAAAAGTAGTGTGTTAGTAAAATATTTATACATATAACAAATCTAATCGATTTAAGGAAATATCTCATGGGCATATAAAGATATCTTTTAAAACAATACAAAGAATCATTTTTTTTCGAGTATTCATGAGGAATTTATGGACCTATATTTTGATATCACTTCAAAATTTTGAAGTAGCTATTAAAAGGGCATTAACGTTCTAACTCTAATTATAAGAATAGATGAAGTGCAGTAATTAATCCATTAATTATTATGAAATGCTTGGAGATACCTCAAGACTTCAAGTACCTAATAATTTAAAGACAATCAAACGAAAAAATGTAACTACAAGTATATTCAAGTGAGTTAATGAAGTACAAGTTCAAGCATTAGGAAAACTGGCATCTACTGGAAATTGAATTTCTTATATCTTTATACTACGATACTAGACCCAAATAGAAGATTACAGTATCAAAAAACCTTCAAAATGATTCTGGTGAGGCAGATATTTTTTGTTTCGTTTGGATTTTTTTTGAAGTTTTGAAAGTATTTCTTTCTGTTTAGATTTAGTAATAACTTAAAAAAAAAAAACGGGAGGGTAACCGTTATGAAGGTGAAAATATTTAAATGTCTGCTAGCCGCTGAAATGTATAAGGTTATCATAAAGTAAGGAATATATTTCAATTTTTTATACAACTTTAACAAATTAAGCCAATAAAATCCAATTATAAAAATGAAGCCAATTTGCTCTATAATCCTGTGTTAGTTCTTCCGGCCTAATTCTTTTATTATAAATAACTTTAAAGCCAATAATCCGCTGGGTTCAGATCAGGTGATCTTGATGGCCACGAATTTTCAAAATGACCTTGAAAAACAGCAGTCAAGTCTTTAACTGGTCGGTAAATGTGAAAGGGTGCTCCATCCTATATAAATATTGTTTTCAATTACGTCCTCGTTTTGTAACTGTGGAACCGCACCAAAAATAGTGACATTCTTGTTATAAAGGCCTTGCTGAAAATTTGACTAGGTTCCAATCTAGCAACTAGATTCCAATTCCTTTTGGCAATATATTATTTTAATTTCCTTAAACTGTGTAAGAACTTATACTTAAATATATCCTAAACTTTATGATAATCTAGTACTCCAAGCAGTGGCGGTGCGTGATATTTCAGTTAGTCATATCTTGAAAACGACGCATGGGACCCACTTCACTTTTTAGGTGATGACTATACACCTCTTACAGAAAGGATTTATAGTGAAAAAACCGTCAGCAAAGTTTGCGAAAAAATTTTCAAAAACACTGGAGCACTCCCTGGGTTCTCAGTAACGCTCTGTGGAATATTTGCAGTATATTTTTTTCACAATCTAGAAACAAATATAAGGAGACGTTTTTTCGATTTGTTACAAAATATTTTAGTTTCAAAAAGTTATGGCCATTTTAATTTTGGGAAACAAAATGTTCCTATAAAATTAAAATTAAAATGGCCATAACTTTTTTGAAAAAAAAAAAAGTATTACAACAAATCGAAAAACGTCTCCTTATATTAGTTTCTAGATTATGAAAAAAAATATACTGCAAATATCCCACAGAGCGTTACTGAGAACCCAGGGAGTGCTCCAGTGTTTTTGAAAATTTTTCGCAAACTTTGCTGACATTTTTCACTATAAATCCTTTCTGTAAGAGGTGTATAGTCATCACCTAAAAAGTGAAGTGGGTCCCATGCGTCGTTTTCAAGATATGGCTAACTGAAATATCACGCACCGCCACTGACTCCAAGTACTTAAAGTATAAATACTAGCGTAATTTTGAGTAATTTACTTCAAGAGTATTGACCTCAAGCTCAAATCCTGTTAATGTTTTACGCCATTCTACAGTGTCCGCCATAAAGTTGGAACCATACGGATTTTTTTTAAATTAAATGGCCTAAATTGTTAACATTTAGAAAAATGTCACTAAGAAATTATGTTCCTAATGACATTTTACATTATGCCGATTTTCAGCGAAAAATTTTGATATCCAAAAAATGTTATTTCGAAGTATTTGATTCAATCCCATAACTAACTGATCTGAAAACATTAAAAAGCAGTATAAAGTCTGTCATTGCAATGCATACTGTGCTAATAATATTCGTAAGTATCGTTGGTTTTGAAGATTAATTACACAGGCCCACAAAAAATTTTTTGGTACTATGGATAAGAACATTGTTTTTCCCTATATTTTTTGACGCTGAATTCAAATACGGTATCCGTTGAACCGTAGCACGTCAGGATCAAGGTCATTTCAAGGTCAAATCACGAAATAAAGGCTTAAAGAGAATAAACCCATATATATTTATGTTTCTGGGGTCGATGAATCCAAATCCGGTGTCCGTCCAGCACAGTCCAAATCCGCTGAGTCCAAATCCGGGCACCAGGCTTTCTATATGCATGCACATGCACACAGTCACTCCCACATGCACTTACATATGCACGCAAGTACACACTCACGCATACACGCTTTTATACACACGCATGCATTAGCGCACACACGCAAAAGTGTGTGTCTGGTTGAAGGAGTCTAAACACGTTTATTCAATGATTCACTCATTCAATCATTTTCAAGTAAGATGATTACTATGTAGTTAGACGATATTCGGTGTGGTGGCTACGAAAATTGATATCAACTCATCTAACGTACATACACGGACTTAGATATATTTTACCTTAACAAATAATAGCAATACATTCACGAAACCGAAAATCCTTAACCACAATTCCTTAATACAGCCTAAGGTACATGATGAAAATGAGACCATTTACGGTCTTCTATCATGGGTTTCAGATTTTGATTCAGCAACTTTAAAAACAAAGATAAAAACTTTTGTCTCATTAATGCGGTTTTTAGTGATTTGACCTTGGAGTGCTCTTCGAAGTAGCGTGATATGGTAAGAATAACATCAGATTCTAATTCAGCGATGGGTTCGGATATGGGTTTATTCTCTTTTAAGCCTTTATTGCGTGATTTGACCTTGAAATGACCTTGATCCTGACGTGCTACGGTTAAACGGACACCGGATTTGGATTCGGCGTCAAAAAATATAGGGAAAAACTATGTTCTTATCCATAGTCAAAAAATTTTTTTTTGCGGGCCAGTGTTATTGATATTCTTAATCGAAAAAAAGGTACTGTTTGGATTATTTTTCAATTTCAAAAAAAATCACCCATTGTTTTTCAACTTTTCTTTATTAAACTATATTTTGTTAGTACAAAAATGGTGTTAATTACAAGGTGGTTATCTCAACACGAAACAACTACTTAAAAATAACAAACAATAAATACATAAATCACTTTAAAAAAGAACTTAATATGCAAAAAAATCAGTAATCTTTTTTTTTGGAAAATCCCAAATTTGACAGTTGCCAGATATTAGCTTACAATTTTGAATTGGTGCATTTTTAACCCGTTTTTTTTAAATTATTTTTTAACCTATTTTAACATATTTTTTAATTGGGGCAATTTTAGTCAACTTTGAATTGGTGCAAGTTATTTTGGAAGCAAAGTAATTGTCACCAAAAGTTTTCATCAAACTAAATTGTGATATAAAAAAAAATCCCATATGGTTCCAACTTTATTCCAACGGACACTGTGTATGTACGAGATGTTACAAGAAACTACTTTTTGGTACCTACTATTGTCTTTAAATTTGGAAATAAATGACAAAGGGGGCCTTTCTCTCTCAAATCCTTTATTTATTACTTGCTACCGGTTTCGGTCACTAAATGACCATCTTCAGGCAACAAAGAGTTACAATAGGCTACAAAGTCATATATGAAATTAGTGCATGTAATCTATCTGTTATTTGGGAAAAATTGCATGTGGTGTTTATGCATGGTTTCGAGTTTATTTTTATTTTTTACAGTTTATTTTTGTTTATTAGGAGGAAAAATTTATTATTTATTTCTTTAATGAGAAGACCTATTTTATTTTACTTAGTTATTAGAATCAAGAAAAATATATTTGTTTTACTTACATTATTACTTTGATTTTGATTTTTGATCAAAATTCAAAATGATTTGTATCAAAATTCATCTGGTAGATATATCGATTTTTTTGTGTAATTTTCTATTAATTCACCTTCCAAATTCTTTCACTTATCTTGATTTTTTCTCAGATAGATTACTCCACTTCTTATTTGTATTCGTGGTATACTAATTAGATTTTCTTATTTTTAAAAAACAATTAACATTTACACAACATTCACTTGAGACAATGGACAAACAGACATGTTGAAAATCTTAGTAGGTTAAAATATTAAAAACTTTTGATAATATCTAATAAGGATTCAGAAAAAACTATCTTTTGTTTTTTATACGTCAATTTTTCAAACTTTGCATACTGCTAGTGCCCTCTATATTTAGATCAACTACCTAACTGTACAAATCTATACTATTGTCTTTATTATTGTCTTTAACATCAGATACGCTTTTTTTGGATTCTCGATTCTTATTTCTATACAACTCGGTAGTTTCGCCTTCGGGTATGCCACTGGCCGCCTCCGAGCGCCACCGCCATGTGTTCCGGACCTCCTATATGGCGCGTCTTGCATCCTCCGCGTGACTACACGTTCGAAGAACATCGCCGGGGAATCCATCAAAGTTTTTTCATTAATGTCATGTCGACTTTATTACTGCACAGCACCGGCATCTGAGGGGAGGGACGGGGTGGGCAGACACCGATTATTGATGGCGGAAAACTTGGACGGGTTGTGAAGGTGTAATTTGTTTGCCATTTCGCCCTGCGGGGTTCACGTCTCCGGAACGGAGCGTGTGGGGGTGATTGGGGCAAGCACGTCTAGTCTCTCAGTCTCGTCTTTAAAAATATCATAAGTGATCAAACATGGATATATTCCAAGGGGAATTCTAAAAAATCATGGTAAGATGCATCCACAAAAAGTGTTAAAAGACCTGTGCTGGCTGTGATGGAAAACGCTTCATTATTTTACATGCAGGAGGGGGAGATGAATTTGTACCAGATATTTTACTGTTTATGTGCTTTTCGAACCAAACTGCAGGATTATCATGGCGGAATGAATGCTGATGTATTTATTAACCGGTTAAAGAGAATACTGTTACCAAACTTACAGGAACCGTCTTTTCTTTTTTTACCAGATTGATATACAGGTTCAGACACTCCAAGATTTCAAAGCCGTGCATTAAAAGATAAGGAAAAGAATAAACTCTGACAGATAGAGGAACTGACAGAGAAATAAAATACCCATAGTTGCCAGACTGATATGTCATTTTAAAACTTTTATGAGCGTTATTCTCTGTCTTTCATGATAGGGTAGCAATAAAATATGTAGGTGGGACGCCTCGCCCATAAATTATAATGCGCACGTGTGAATTAAGTTATTATATCGTTATTGGTCTACGGAAAATAAGCATTTGAGTATTCCTGTGCATACGCAGTGTCCGAGAAGTTAAATGTTTGGGTTGGTATTTTAGGCGATTCCATCGTTGGGCCATTTTTTATAAACGGTTCCTTAAATGCCAACAAATATTTAACAAATAAAACAAACTGTTTACGGACATGAACGTGAAAGGCCACGAAATTTAAATGATTTACGGGCCAGAATTGTACAAGTCCTAAATAATATTTCCCCTAAAGTGTTAGAACTAGTGTTGTTAGAATACGTATTAAAAATTACGTTCAATCCGAATATCAAACTATTACGTATTAATCCGAATAGTTGCCAACCGCAATACGGAATCGAAATTATTACGAACGCTGTCAAATACCGGAAGATAGCGTGGATATCGTATCCGACAAAGTCTCCGACGAAGTAAATGTAATAATACGTAATAGTACGATGATACGAACACAAACGAGGTCCGAGAGAATACTGAATACGGAATTATTACGGATTATGATGCGATGCCGTGCCGTATGCAATTATATTGCGTATAGAAGTTGCTATCCCTATTCCGTAAGCCAAGAAAAACAAAGCACGTATGAAAATTAATACGTATTAGTGAATTCATCCGAATATTCACTTATTCAAATTGGCATTCTTTCTTTCTTTCGTCCTATAACCGGGTTGATATATATTTTTATTTTTTTATTTTTTCTAGAACTTCAATTTCTTTTTCTTGCAGACCGGTTAGTTAAGGAATACAAATATTTGAAAATAAATACAATTATGTTCGTACACTTCTTTTAAGTGTATGGGATAATTGTAAAAGTCAAATACGTAAGAATTTCCTTTCATACAGCTAAATCGATGTACACCTCCATAACTGCGAAAACGTACTGAATCCCACTCAAATTAGGCGATGGGCGTGTAGGCAATAGCCTTTTCCACTACTCTTTCCCTTTCTATTAGGTCTCATACGTTTCTAATACGTGCACAAGCGTGAAACAATGTGGCATCTAACTGTCTTTGTCTGTCCTCAGTGGTGAGTCTTTTAACTTATTCTCTTCTACACATGTATCGCCAATATGTAAAGGTGCAATTTCCTAGGGTGTATGTATGTAGGTAGCTATTTCTGGATTTATGAATATACTCTCTCTGGCTACAGATCTAGTATTGAAATCTGACTATTGGTATATACATATGTATGCAGATCCTGCTAATGACGTGAGTCTGCATACACTCTATTGCACACATCGTTGACCTGTGAAGTTCAGTCTGAAATATTGTGGCATGTTTGCCCAATGGTGTTGATGCACAAATATTAAGCCTAAGTATCTTCTTTGTCGTAAAATGTATTTTGTTTACTGAACTAGCTTGCGTCAACTATATTTTAAAGACAAAGCCATATATGCAGTGAGGATGCGATCGGCAATTCATATGTATTGTTTGTTCATTTTAGGGTTGTCTTCTTAAGTAGCCCTGACCCCCCCCCCTGTTCCAGCCTCCTCGCGAAAACGATCCGAATCCGCCCCTGTCGCTTAGGCGGACGCGATGTGCCGTTGGCTTCCTTCTTCTCCAGACAAAAAATTCCTTAATGTATTTATCCGATTTTATTAATGATCCAGATAGATTTTTTGCAGAATGTCGTCGACGCTGCAGTTATTTCAGCAAAAAAGTCGCCTGCCTAATCGAGTTTTTATCGGAAATTTCATCAAGGTTACCCAAGGCCGATCTACAGCGATGTATTTGAAAGCTGAGAGGCCTGTCAGGGAGTAAAAAACCGACGCCTACGAAGAAATCGGGTATTTCCGCATTTAATTTGTCCTCAAACGTTTTCGATTTATCGTGTATAGAAAAAAGGCAAAGAAGGAAACAGCCGAACATATCGACATACAAATCCTTTTTTTGCCTCAAACCTAAAATCTCAAGATTTTCACTGAAATCGTAAAGCAAAAAATTAATATGGGTAAATATATCACACCGTTGAGACCTAATAAGGTCGAAATCCGGATCTGTGGGCTCTGATGATGAATGACAGTGACGGGAATTATTCTCATTCAAAACTATGTCTAACAAAATTTGCGTTTCTAATAAAAACGAGTGCGTTTCACTAACCAAAACTAAATATAAATCTAAATATCTATCCTATTTAAATCAAAATTCGCGTTGCGGCTCAGTAAACCGCAATCTTTTTGTCTTCACTTATTACTAGAACTAGAACAATAGACTGTTATCTATGGGGTTATAATATTTAAAAACATCGATACGACTTTGGGAAACACCCAAAAATTAAATTAAAAACAGTATACCTATGCAACCCAAACGGGAATTTATTAAATATGTTGTAGATTGTGAACAAAAGTATATTGGGCAGAAAAGATCAATTTTAACCAGTTCAAAACACACATATCGTAAGATAAAAAATCCCCAAAGTATGCCGTGGAATCGATCCCACATATCTTGCATTATCACTAGGGTCCGGAAATTGTGCTATAACGCAGGGTCGGACTGGTAATCCGTCATGCTATTGACGAAGGACATATGAGAGACCAAAATGAGAGAAATAAAAATGTTTTAATAATGTACATACCTATCGCTTGTGTCATTCAGAAACACCGACTGTCTTCATTGCTTGAGCGTACGTTTCCACAACCCGTAGACTTTCTGCATTTCTACAACATATGGTAGAAGGAAAATGGTCGTTCCACATCTACTGAACTTAAAAGTGCAAATTCAAAATAGTTCACATGGACAGCGGACGACACACCATGCACATTATTTTCACGAATTTTGCACAGTTGTTTGTATCACTAACAGTTGTTTGGTGTCACTAACATCAGTACCTACATTATTAATTTTTACATTTACATAGTATTGACGTCTGTGAGTCGGACGAACATTGATCTCGATTTACCCGGATCGATAGTACCTCTCCCCCCCCCCCGTTTTCGAGGATGATGAACACGATGCCGGTGTTAGAATGTCTCTTTGGGATTGCGCAACCCCCCAAACCGGCCAAAAACCACCCCTACATCATTTCGTTGCAAAAAATGTCTTTTCCCCCGATTTCGAGGATGCTGAGCACGGTGGTGGTGTTGAAGATGACTTCCGACCATTACCAACCCCTCCACCGGTCAAAGCTCACCCCCGATTGGGGTGATTTTTTTTATATCAGCGACAAAACGTCTGTCCCCCCGTGTTCAAAGATGCTGAACACGGTGGTGGTGTTCAATATCCATTACGATCCCCCACCAATCTCTCCACCAGCCAAAACTCACCCCCGAAAGGGGGTGATTCATTCATTGATTTGGGGATTGAAGGGATTTGAAAAAAATCACCCACCAAATTTTGCCGCTGATATAAAAAAATAAATAAAAAATCACCCCTTCCCGGGGATGAGCTTTGGGGGGGTTGCACAATCCCAAAGAGACATTCTGACACCGGCATCGTGTTCAGCATCCTCGAAAAGAGGGGGGGGGAAGGTACTCTCGATCCGGGTAAATCGATATCATTTTTTCAAGGGTTTTTTCCGAGTCACAGACGCAACTATAGGACAATGCACGTGTTACTACTATTTCTATGTTTTTTGCAGTTGTTTGCAGAATCCGTTTACTAGCTATCAGTATGGGAGGCGAAATATCTGAAATATCTCAAATTTGTATCAGAACATTAACGACTTTATTACCGCAAAATTCTGTTGTTTTGTTCACTGTCAGCCACAGAAATGTATTGCATACATCTTCTTTGATATTTCCCATGACACGTTGATATGTCTTCTGTAAATATGTTTACGTAATGCATGGTTATTAAACAATGGAAAATCGGATACATATTTGCCAAAAAAAGAAGTCAAAATTGTCGACCACGTTCCATGAAAGGTTACATGCGCAAAACATTATGCACAAATCAAACCAAAATTCGTCTTCACTATCAGTACCAGTAATCGTATTATTACTGGTATAAGGTCGTGCAAGAAGTGTCACTAGGGGAGTGGTGAAGAAGTGGTTGCAATGACCAGGGGGGTGTTAAAGAAGTAAATGAATGGAGCCAAAGCTCGGTTAGTGTGAGCTTTAGGAGCTTAATCTAAGCTTTGTGTGTAGAAGATTGTTACCTGAGCTTTTACCTGTCAAGAAGTAGTACAGATGATATGACAAATAAAAGTAGTTAATAAAAATATTTTTTATTTAATGTCAGTTCATGGCTTCTGATTAATGTCAATATGAATGGCGCAATGTGGAGTTCATCAGTAGCCCACTACGTACAGACACTATTAAATCTCGCCACTTTTAATATTCCGCCTGATCGCGTTCTTAAACCGGTTGAACCCAGGATTCGGGCGTTGAACACGTTTTCAATTGCGATATTTTCTAATTTAGGGCCGTATGACGAGCAGCGCAATTTTTCACCATGTCGGGCAAAGCTGGGCCGGTTTTGACGCGAGAATGGGACACGTCGGCACTATTATATATAGAAGAACGGCTGAGGGCCGCCGCCAGTGGGGGGTTAGGGGCGGCGCGCTCACCCCGATGAGGAATGGAGAAAAGTGTACGTTATGACGGGAAAAGAACAAGACTAATGGCCCCTACGTTATAGAGAGATGTCGGAGCTAGTTTATCGAACGCATGCAATTTTTAAAGTGGCCGGGATTACCTGCAATAAATTGATGCGCCGTTTAGTTTGTCGTTTGTTTTTTCCTCCTGGATGTGCCCCAAATTTGAATAAGATGACGCCGTGGGGTAAATAGTTTCCACGCTATTGCGTCAGTCACTGCCATCACAATAATAGGAAGTCCACCAGGAATATCTTCGGATTGGGGCACACGGAAAATCGTAAAACACAGTGCCAGACGGCGAGTAATGAATTAAATTGTTAGTTTTTTATTGCTAGAGATCGCCAAAGTGGGGCTGATACAATGTCGCATAAGCCTACATACGAGTAATGAGACTATTTTTTTTATTCAAGTAGAGTTAGAATTTAGTATTGTCTCCTTCAAAATATCTTTCTTGGAACGCCACACATCGCTGGAGACGGATCTTCCATTCCTCATAGCAGTGTTGGAACTCATATACTAGAATAGCCTTCAGCTGGTCGTTTGAATGTTTTCTATAGTCCCAAAACGACGTCCCTTGAGGTGATTTTTCAATCTTGGGAAGAGAAAAAAGTCACAAGGACTCAAGTCAGGCGAATAAGGAGGCTGAGGAGCCACAGGAATATTTTTACTGGCTAAAAAATCGTTTACTGAAATGGCTGTGTGACAAGGCGCATTGTCGTGATGCAACATCCAGTTGTTATTGATGTTTGGTCTGATACGCATGACCATTTTTTTTTTTGTTTTGAAAATCTCTCTGTAAAAGTCTTGATTTGCTGTTTGGCTTGGAGGCACAAACTCTTTGTGGACAATTCTCTGGCTATCAAAAAAGCAAATCAGCATGTATTTGATCTTCAACTTGCTCATTCTTGCTTTTTGGGTCTTGGAGAGTTTTAAGTGTGCCATTTCATGCTTTGGCGCTTGGTTTTCAGGTCGTACTCAAACAATCAAGTCTCATCACCAGTAATGCCACATTCCATAACATGGGGATCATATTCAATCGATTTCCAAAAGGTCAAGACACCTTTCTCTCTTCATATCCTTTCGTTCCTGCGAAATGTGCCTTGGAACCATTTCTGTGCAGATTTTTGTCATCCCCCAATTCATTGTCAAAATCTGACGAACAGTGGTGTGATTCAAATTGAACTCTTTCCCGATCATTCTTGTCGTCAACCGACGATCTGAACGCACAAGATAACATTCTACCGACATTTTCATCGGTTCTTGAAGATGAAGGCTTTCCGCTGCGTGGTTCATCTTCAATCGACTCTCTTCCTTCTAAGAATGCCCTAAACCACCGAAAAACCTGGGCTCTTAAAAAAACACCGTCTCCCATAGCCGTGTTGAAGTTTTGCAAAAGTATCCGTTGCGCTGTGTCCATGTCTAAAGCAAAACCTGATAGCACACCGATGCTCAAAATTAATGTCACTCATTTTTAAAATGCACTAGAAAAAAACGGTTTACGAAAACAGTCACAAAGAACAAACAAATTACTCTAACAAGTTCAAACTTGTACTGAAGGTGCAATATATGTTAACTTACCGCCCTTCCAAGTCCCGTCTTCGCAGTATTGCAAGATCGGGGCTACGCCAATCTCATTACTTAATTTACACACCTCGTATATACCAATATATAATAAATATACATCGCCGACGCGACGTGAGACCATAGCAGATCGGGCCATCGGACTATTTAAAAACATTGCTATGCTTATATTCGCGATTCTTATATTTGATCAACTTCAACATCTTCTTTATAAAAACGCACCAAAGAATTTACCATTTTACCACTTTACTAAGACTGTGAAGCAATTTTTCACAATTTGGAGGTAGCTAATAGGAATTTTTAATATATGTAAGTTAATTAATAAGTTGATGTGGCTACAGCAACCAATAGTAGCAAGGAAAAGGCCTGTTAGGAAATGCTTTGTTGAACAGCATTTAAGTACCGTTACTTGGTAAATATACGTATATTTCTATGTTTTTAAGAATGTAAAAGATTATCTTTACTATATCATTGTATTAACGAATTAATTAATGAATAATTATGAATACATTAATAGAAATAACCCTCAATAAAGCGAGATTACGTTGCCATTTAAAGATTGACTATTTTTTATATAATTTCTTCGTTTTGTCGAGGACCTAATTGTTATCGGCAGTTAATGACAAAGACAGCAATCAGACAAAGAAAGAACAATAAGTTATAACTTGTTGTTACATACATACATACTTGTTATATAACAGCTGTTACTTCGTGAAAAAAGCCTCACATTGTTTCCAAAACATAAGGAAATGTGAATTGACCAGAAAATTAAATGACAAATTTCAGGAACTTGACATTATGCATAAATCAAATAAAAATTGCGATTTTGGAATGCCACGCTGTTATTGCGTTGTTTTATATCTTATGCTTCTTAAATCATTATAACAACACTTCTGTTTATGCCACCCTCTTAAATGTTTTTCGCATGCTATACAATATACATATCATGCTCCTATCCACTTCAAGTCCGGTATTCGTTCAAAAATTTATAAGCAGATGATGCGGGTGGCTGCATTTTATTAATCAGCATAAAAAACTACAAGTAAGTACGTCACCTCACCGACGAAATCACCTGTTTTGTAAAAAAAACGTTATACATTAGTTCGATCAGCAGCCGGTCAAATAGCGACTGAGCGACATAGAACTATATAATTCATTAGAGTCTCTATATTCATTTTTGAGGATTATTAAACGGGTTGCATACTCTTCGGGTACTTATGTTCTTATGTTTTACTAGTTTTAACTGAACGTATGTACTTTCTCATAAATTATTCCTTATATAAACAACCTCTATTCACTGTCCGACTCTGTGTTTATTATTTTAGTGCTATCTCTACTACATACATCTCTGCAAATTCTAACGCATTTAACGAAAGAAAAAATCAAATCGCGACCTAGCGAAGTTTAAAATTATAAAATTCGAGCACATATTTGATATCCATCGCTGATTCGGGAGGAGTTTTCGTCTCGATGAGCATCGGTCCGCTTCGCCAATCGTATAATTCTAAATCTGTAATATTGGAAAACCTTTTCTTATATCGTTAAATCCCCGAATCCGATTAAAGGTAAGGAGAACATCGGTGAACTCCGTACCCGGACTTTATTTTCTCTATAACTTTTCCAGTTTAAGTGAAGGATCTCTCCCCGGAAAATAGTAACTGGAACGGATGGAGTAGAGGGTTCATCGATAAGTACGTAGATGGGTTTTTTTATTTTTTTTAGGTTAGATTCTATTTGAAAGTTATTTTTGTTTGCGGTGAATTGAATTAAAATTGAAGACGTATATACAGAGTCATTCCTAAGTTGTGTCATATTTTTAATATCATATAGAACTATTCAAAACAAAATTTGTTTTCTTATAATCCGACAATTTTTGTACAAAATTGATTACTACATTATATTTTGTTCGCTATTGGTAGGATTACAGTTTGTGAAATTCTGCGTTTATTAAATCCGAGTTGGTGATATGCCGATTATGTGAAAATATGTCACTAAGAAATTTAAATTGCTATATAGTACCTATATTCCAAAAATCGTTAAATCTTCAACTTGGGCTTATTAGACGCAGAATTTCACGAGCTGTAATCTTGCCAGAAGTAAAAAAATCAATTAAAGAAAGTACAAAAATTGTCAGAAATCTAAGTCAGAAAATAATCTCTATCTACATCAAATAAGTAGGAGCAATGTTACTGATGTGGCACGCCTTTACCCCAAGAACTATCAGTATTTATTACAAGAAAAGTGTATTTATTAATTGACGAATTATTTAATTCTACAAAATAACGTTGGAGTATGTAGAACCAATGTTTAATTTTTAATAAAAAGACAATTTAATGAGATACATTTGTTTTTCAGGATTTTTCATACGCCCGTGTTTCATACAGCATTCAAGGAATGATCCTCCTTACTTTCTATAAACAGAGGAGTTGAAGAGGACTCTTGGTGTAAGTAGACATTTTAAATGTTTTATGAGTGTATTCTATTTCAGAGAAACGGATTTTAATACATATTCATAGGCGTCACTATATTAAATTGAAATAAAATGAGGGTTTAAACAACGTCACAACGCGCAGCGCCTAAACTGAAGGCGCTACGTTGTGACTTTTAACCGTTTATTTTAAAACGAGATTTATGTTTTACAGTATTTTTTCCAATACATTATAAATATTAACTTTAAATATCTTTAAATATCATCAAATACGAACACGGATCATAATAATATTCTCTTCTAAGAGGGTTAGAACTTAAATATAAATTCTCAAATCTTTAGTATGAGAATATTGGATGTCGAAGCAAAGCTTCCCGTCGGTAGTTTTTTTTCATAAGCAAGGATGTAGAGATATTTCCAAATAAAGTTACTACGACGCCCCTTTAAAAATCAATTGTTTTTTTGTTCTCCCAACCGGGAATAAATCTCGATGATTAGGCATATTGGTTTCCACACCCCAGCTGAGCGTATCAACCCCGACTCTTTCCGTCTCCACTTTGACTGATCTCTCTGTCATCGAGAAACAAACGAGTATTCGCGTCGTAAATATTAACAATGGTCTTACTGCAAAGAAAAAAATTCAGTGTTCCCAATTTTTAGTCAGCGACATATAATGGATGATCTTTTTTCATTGCATCAATTCTTATTTAGATTTTTTTGCTTTAATAGATTTCTTTTAGGTCTGACAAATCACTCTCTAAAGTAGTGTTGGGTGTGGTTCCAATTATAGTGGTTGGGTGTGTCGGGTTTTGAAACGAATTGCAATTCTTTATTTTTTTCACTTTTATTTTTTCTACTAAATGGCGCTATCAATTTCTAATTTTGACGTTTACATTTTTCGGGCCCATCATCAACTTCATATTTTCAAATACGGACCTGGATGTTTTATTTCAGAGCTCGAGCTCATTCTAAAAATGGAGATGTATGTCATTTGGTATGTTGGTACCAGCTCCGTATTTAAAAAAAATGATATTGATGATGGGATTGAGCACCAAACCTTGCCAAAAAAACTTGCCAAATTTAAAATTTTTCGTATCTCCTATAGTTTTCCCAGATCCCAATGGTCACCCTCGAATTTGGGACAGGCTGTACCGAGTGGGCAAATTTCGATGTTTTTTATAGGGTATCTCGGTAACTGTAAGGGCTATGGAAAAATGAACCCACCTTTCCCGACCTCTTTTTTCGAGATAAATTCATTGGTGAAAACCAGAATTTGCTATATCTTTTCGTTTTCGAGTTGTAAACGAAAATTGATTTTTTGAGTTTTCGATTGGTGTCGATAACTCGGTTGTTTGTAAAATTAGAAGAAATCTGTTTGCACGTTCTACAGGCACTTTTTTAAGTAGAATAGGATTTCCTTAACAGATTTTTTATATCTTGTGTAGTTTTCGAGTTATGGCATAAACTTCTATTTTTTTAAATGGAAACCATAGTTGGCTATGATTTAGCTAAAAGAGGATTTTTTCTCTTTACAACGATATATAGTTTGTGGGGTCTATGATGAGTGTTTATGCGGAAACAGTTAAAAACATATGTTTTTCTAATAAAGGACAGTATAGTAATTTCAATGATTTTGCACAGTAGGCGCCTGTCATTTTGAAAACAGAACAGTTGGATATTGGGATGTAAATACACAGTTACACATTACTGTTTGATTAATTGTTTATGTTTGGTTTTTGCTTGCATTATAGTTTTAAAGTTTCGATTAAAGAAATTGACAAGGCGCGATGGCGTATCAAAATTACGAAAAGTTTAATATGCTAGAGTGTTTTATTCAAAATGGATATAATTCTGAAGCTGCATCGGAAGCATATTTTAATCGCTACCCTGAAAGGAGACAACCTAATATGTCCATCTTTGGTAGACTAAAAGAAAACCTCGTTGAATACGGAGGATTTAATAAACCAAGACCAAAAAATTATCGTATTCAAGATGCTGAGGATGTTGCCATAAATGTTGTTGGTATGGTAGTCGTAAATCCTTCAATTTCAAGTAGGCAAATTGAAGCAGAGTCTGGTATATCGCGACGAAGAGCACTTTCAGTTTTAAAAAAACACAAATTTAGACCTTATACAATAAGGAAACAACAACAGCTCCTTCCAACTGATCCTGAACGCCGACTGGATTTCTGCAATTGGTACCTACAACAAATTGAGCAAGACCAATTATTTTTTAAAAATATCATTTGGACAGATGAAAGTTACGTAAGTAGTGCCCGGAATTTTCAACCGACACAACAAACATTATTGGTCTGAAGATAATCCTCATCAGACTGTTGATGTTCAAAATCAAGGACGTTTCGGTTTTAGTGTATGGTGTGCCCCTATATAATAACCGCATTTTAGCTTACCAACTTTATGATGACAATTTAAATGGTCAACGGTATTACAATATGATAAACTACCACATAGTAGAAGAATTTTTAGACAACTTGCCACTTAACGAAAGACGACATGTATTTTTTCAACAAGACGGGGCACCACCCCCATAATACTAATTTAATCTCGGAATTATTAAATACTAATTTTGGGGAGAAATGGATAGGGAACAATGGGCCAGTAAAGTGGCCTCCTCGGTCGCCAGATCTCTCACCGTTAGATTTCTTTTTTTTGGGGAACCATTAAAGACAATTTATACAAAAAGACAAATAATACACTGGTTCAACTGAGAGAGAAATCTTATAGACTGTCTGAATTCCGTTTCAAATATTCACATCTATAATGCAACAAAAAGTGTTTCAAAGCGATGTGAACTGTGCATCGCAAACAACGGACGACAATTTGAAAACTTTAGGTAAATAATCATGCTCGTATTTTTTTTTTAATCTGTCTAGTTTTGTTTTTGTAAAATATATTGTATCGTATTTTTTACATACATTATTTGTTACAAATTTGATTGTTAAGTGTGTTAAACTTTCTTGTTATGAATATGTTATAATTAATTATTAATTAGTCACTAATATGTCATAATTAGTTATTTAAGTTTAATATACCATTCATTATATACGACTGTTACTATGTATTTATGTTACTTTTCGCAGGAGTAAATTTCCATAGCAACAGTTATTATTATTAAAACATTGTTGTAACAATGTGTTACTATAGAAACTTACTCTTCCTGCAAAGAAAAAACAAAGTAAGTATACCTATACAAAAAATTAAAATTTTTAACTGTTTCCGCATAAACACTCATCATAGACCCCACAAACTATATATCGTTGTAAAGAAAAAAAAATCCTCTTTTTAGCTAAATCATAGCCAACTATGGTTTCCATTTAAAAAAATAGAAGTTTATGCCATAACTCGAAATCTACACAAGATATAAAAAATCTGTTAAGGAAATCCTATTCTACTTAAAAAAGTGCCTGTAGAACGTGCAAACAGATTTCTTCCTAATTATACAAACAACCGAGTTATCGACACCAATCGAAAACTCAAAAAAATCAATTTTCGTTTACAACTCGAAAACGAAAAGATATAGCAAATTCTGGTTTTCACCAATGAATTTATCTCGAAAAAAGAGGTCAGGAAGGTGGGTTCATTTTTCCATAGCCCTTACAGTTACCGAGATACCCTATAAAAACATCGAAATTTGCCCACCCAGTACATACTAAACTAATAAACTACATTATATAATTATCAAAGTATAATAACAGGCGGAGATCTATGTGTACAGGGTTGGAAATAATAATAAATATCATTAAACGACAAAGTATTTCTGCGCATATGCTCCTCCCCTACATGCTTTTGTTTAGTTGTCCGTGTTGTATTGTTCATCAGTTCAAAATGGTTCAATATATAGGGTCCAGAAATGTGTGCTCCACATCCAGAAAGCTCTATGATAATTAAAAAGTATCAACCGTATTTTTTAAGCGCCTTGTAAATTATATACGCGTGTATTTCTTGCCCGTGCATACGTACGCCACTGACTGTGCTTGGTAACGTGCACTGAGACTTGTAGTATAGCATCGGCCCCGTGCAGGTGCTCGGGATAGTTGAACGCAGTTTAACTCTGCGCTGTGTCACATTTTCCGGATCCTAGTAATATTAATTGCATCCGTTAGAGGCAGCTCAATGTGTGGTTCATTCCCTTTCATACCGAATCTATCAGCTGTTAATCTATTATCTCAAAATGAATATTTTTCTACGACCATTTTATAATTTTTCAAATTATATGTCTTCTGCATGTTTCATAATAAGATTCATTATAATACAAAATTTCATTATTCAAAGTCAATCAAATTCAATTTTTTTTTTCAATCAAGGTAGGCTCTTGATTGAAAAAAATTATAGCAACTTTATAGCAACTTTTATTAATATTTAAATTAAAAACCATGTCCGATTACAACATAAGTGATAGTGAAGAATTATCTTCCACTCCTCCAGATATTCGAGAAAAGGCGACAATCGAGAATATATTACCAGAGAAATAATAAAAAAAACTATGAAAAATTATATGGACAGTTTATGGACTGGAGAAACACAAATAATGTTACCTCGTTTTCAGAGAATGTTTTAATTGCTTTTTTCAAGAAATTGCTGAAAAAATGAAATCACCAACATTATGGACACATTATTCTATTATAAAAACGTTATTAAACATTAAACATAGCATTGAAATATCTAAATATAAGAAGTTACAACTTTTTTTAAAGCGTAAATCGGAAGGATATATAGGAAATAAATCCAAAACGTTTTCTCCAGAAGAAATCAGAACTTTTATAGACGAAGCACCAGATAATCAGTTCCTTCAATATTATGTTAATATGTTGGTCGTAGAAAAAAATAGCGTATGCAATTCTCATGTAATGGCTATTAATACAGTCGCAATCGTAACGACACTCGCCAAGGCTTGTGTCGTTACTTTCTTTTCCATAATTACATGATCGTTGCATAATATACTATTTTCATACATGTATTTAAACAAACAACAAGTTGTCACGCCCCTTTCCCAGGTAACGTCGTCAAGTATGAGTTCAGCAAAATCATGTTTTCTTTGGCATAGAATTCTCGTAGTTGTTCTACTTTTAGAATCTGCCGTCTTGAAAGCAGTGGCTGTCTGCGTTTGTCATCATTCGCGCGGGTTTATTAATTTTCCCATTTCTTATTAATATCCACGCCCCACTGTCGCCGCAGCGCCGCCCCACCCCCTCCGCTAATTTCTTCTTGCCGCCGCTGAAGTCTCCAGGTGCCGCCCGCCGCTCGGCTGTATCCGCCAAACCGAATCGAACTTTCCGCACTTAATTAATTTATCGGGTTTAAAACATCTCTCAGCGAATCTCAAATTGAATTATTGTACTTTCGTAGGGGTCCCCTCGCTCATAAAATCGTTCCGAGGAAAGTTTCGTCGTTGCCGTTCGCCTTTTCGATAACCCCGAAAATTATATTCCCTGAACCGTGGCCGCGTCGAGGAGCAAGTCGGGCTATTTTTGAGGGATCCCGAAATTGAGAGAACAAGATTTTTGTTGTCGAAGTGTAGCGATTTGGGCCAAAAGACCGGTCTTACTGGTAACACTGGCGGGCCAATATTATTAGTATATAGTGAAATTTTTGTTATCGAAGGGTAGCAATTTGGATATCTACAATAAATCATTGCTATCATCTGAAAAAATAAGGTAAGCGATCGGGGAAATATCGGTTGTATTGGTAATACTGGCAGGCCAATATTATTATTATATTTTGAAACTGAGAAAAAAAAAAGATTTTTGTTATGGAGTTGTAGCAATTTGGTTCTGAAGAATTATTGCTCTCATCTGAAACAACGAGGTGACGGAGTGGTCTTACTAGTGATACTGGCTGGCCGATATTACCAGTGTACTCTAAAAAATTTGGCCCTAAAAAAATTGCTCTCTTATGCAAAAATGTGGAAGAAATAACAGTCATACTGGTAATGCTGGAGGCCAATATTACCAGTATATCTTGAAATTGAGAAATAATTATTTTTGTTATAGAGGTGTAGCAATTTTGTCGTAACAAATTACTGCTCTCATCTGAAACAATGAGGAAAAGGAATCGAAATAATACCGGTAATACTGGAGGACAAGTATTACAAGCATATTCTGAAATTGAGAAAATAAGATTTTTGTTATAGAGGTGTAGCAATTTGCCTAAAAAATAATTGCTCTCATCTAAAAAATTAGGGAAAATAAGTCTTACTGGTAATACTGGAGGCCCAATATAACCAGTATATCTTGAAATTGGGAATTAAAGATTTTTGTTGTCGAGGTGTAACAACTTGGTCTAAATCACTACTCTCATCTGAAACAATGAGGTGATGGAATGGAAGTAACCCCGGTCTTACTTATAATACTGGTGGGCCAACATTACCGTTACATTTTGAAATTGACAAATTAAGATTTTTGTTATCGAGGTGTAACAATTTGGTTTAAAAAATCATTGCTCTCATCTAAAACAATGAGGTAAGGGACCGTGGGTAATACCGGCCTTATACATACTTAATAACATAACAATTGTTTTAAGAGTGAATTTACTCAATGAATATAATTCTTAGAAAATCGTTATGTTATGTAAACAAAAATACTTAATATGGTTAATTATGTTTCTTTTGTACTTTTTTTTTAATTAGAATTTCTTGAAAGTGTGGAAAGAAACAATTGGAAGTTTAATAAGTTGGGTTATTGTTAATCAGCTAAAATAAGTTTGGTGCAAGCAAAATGGCATACGGCGACGCTACACAGGCAACTTGTATAGCATTTGATAAGGGTTGCCTCAATTCACCGCCGACGAGACGTTGACGCGATTGATTTGATTGCAGTAGTCCCGTGTCAGCTGGTACTGTTATACAACCTCCGCTGTATGCAATACTCTTTGCCAACTTTAACGATAATACCCGCATCGACCTGACCGTGACCCAGTATTTTTTTAAACTCGATAAATCGCCCGCACGGCCAAAGGGCTTTCGATTTAAAAAAAAACCGTCACTGTTCGGAGGCATCGAGCCAACCGCCGACTTAACCGCTTTACCGCCGCGTCACAACAAATTTATTAGCCGCATTTACTTCCACAATTTAATTAACTCTGATATGGAATCGATATATACTCGTCGCGTCTCTGGCATTTAATAAAATAACCGTCATCGTCTCTCCGGATTGAAGGGCCGCGTAATTTCGGCTGCCGACAAAATGTATACATGCGCTCGGAATTGTAATTAATAGAGAAAGGAGGGAGCGCATCGGTTGCAGGGTCGAACTCGGCTAAAAGCGATGATTTAATGCGAAACTACGCTAACGGAAAAAATTTCAAATTAGGGTCAAAACATTTTCCGAATTTTTAGTGATTTTTTCAGAATGTTGTATCTCAGTGAAAAATGGTCTTATCGAGGTCTAAAAAAAAGCATTTTGAGCTTCAAGTTTCTAGTTTTGAGATATTTCGGCAAAAAAATTTTAGAGCTACATGTTTCGCGCAATTTTAGGAAGTAGTGGGAGAAAAAAATGTAGCCATGGTATGGACCGGATAGCTTGTTTATTCAGCTTCAATTTGCTTTATTTTAAATCTCCATTTAAAACGATACGACCATTTGTTGCTGAGATATCGAACTTTATATCAAAAAGGACCATTTTGTCTTTGATCGACGATTTCTCAGCAACCAACGGTAGCAAAGAAAATCTAAGGGCAGTTTTGAATATTGGAATAAAACCCCTACAAGGTTCTGCTGCGATTTTTTGAGGAGAAATTTGTTTTTATCCTTGACATGAATTTGAAAAAACAGGAAAAAACGGGTAATTGATGGTTTTTCAGAACATCAACGGCTGAAATTCAAATCTTCATGAAATGACTAATGTTGCGTGTGCCTTTTACAGTTGAATATACCCCCAAAAACCATGCAAAGTTACATTACGATCTAACGAACCATTTTCTTGTGCAAACTTGTGTATAACTTTGTTAATGTGAAAAAAAGCTTACCTAGATTTTTTTCCGCAAATACCGTTGAAATTTACAAAAAAAAATATCAGAATGTTTTTTCGAAAATGGAAAAAAATTTTTTAAAGGCTTCCAAAACTTTTGATTTTTCACTACCGTCGACTTTAGCATTACCCAAAGCGTACTACGTGGAGATTGCATGATCGAATTTACGCTTCTTACACACACGTCTGTGTGTGTGAGCGTGTGCGTGTGTCGAAACGCGATTTGGGTCATCAACTTTAACTTAAATTAAATTAAAAATTGACGGTCAAAAACGGTCGTGCACCCTCCACGTGGTACGCTTTGGGTAATGCTAATGCCGACGGTAGTGAAAATCAAAATTATTTCAAGTTTTGGAAGCCTTTAAAAAATTTTATATCAATTTTCGAAAAAACAGCATTCTGAAAAATTTTTTCAAAACTTTTTTCAACGGTATTTGCTGAAAAAATGTGGTCAAACTCGAAAAAAAATTGTTTTTTCACTTTAGCCAGGATTAGGAGATGTTTAAGCTCAAAAAACCTAACCCTTTTAATTTTTTTATAAGTTTGACTGTTTGCAACAAGAAAGCAGTTCGTTAGATCGTAATGTAACTTTGCATGGTTTTTGGGGGTATATTCAACTCTAAAAGGCATACGAAACATTAGTCATTTCATGAAGATTTGAATTTCAGCCATTGATGTTCTGAAAAACCATCAATTCCCGTTTTTCCTGTTTTTTCAAATTCATGTCAAGGATAAAAAAATTTTCTCTTCAAAAATCGCAGCAGAACCTTAGATTTTCTGTGCTACCGTTGGTTGCTGAGATATCGTCGATCAAAGACAAAAGGGTCCTTTTTGATTTAAAGTTCGACATCTCAGCAACAAATGGTCGTATCGAGATTTAAAACAAAAGCAAATTGAAGCTGAATAAACAAGATATCCGGTCCATACCATGGCTAAGTTAGAAAAATGTTTTTCAAGCTCGTGGAATTTTTTTCTCACACTACGTCCTAAACTTGCGCGAAACATATATCTCTAATTTTTTTTTTTTTTGCCGAAATATCTCAAAACTAGAAACTTGAAGCTTTAAAATGCTTTTTTTAGACCTCGATAAGATACATATGGCTGTAAATTTAAATACCAGAAAAAGGCTAAGACTTAGTTCCAAGTAACTGCAATTTATTCTTTATCATTCTTCTTCGATAGTCAAGCAGAACAAAGAAATAAACTTGTAGTATATGTAGTATATGTAGGACTAGCTGCGGCTGGTGCTAAGGTTTGTCAGTTGTCGTTCCGTCGCGGTGTAGAGAGCATCGCTTGTGTGTGTGTAATTTTCATGGTTAATAAAAACGAATTCGCTGCAGAGCCATTCTGTAGCCGATCTTTGTCAGACAAAGCTGAAACGAAAAGTCTTGGTAGACCTATTCCAGATTTAAATATTATATCTTGTAAAAATGATGTTTTAAAGAAAATTTAATCGAGATATTTATGAAAAAAATGAGATGTTTTTCTTTGGTGGTTAATAATAATTATAACTTTCAGATTCGACCTTGGAAAATGAAAAATATTCCATTTTTCAAAAAAGTATCCTTTTGCAACCCCCTCATTTTTTTTAGTACGATCCGTCACGGATAGGACTTAATGGATCTCGGAGGTCAAATAGTGTGATAATGGTTTCTGCCAATACTTACAGGTTAGATACCTATTTGTCATTTGAATCTCAATATTTTTAATAGTCATCCTGAGATGAGGCTATTTTAAATAGTCATCCTACATGTGTCTCAGCTGTTTTGGCATTTAAGAGAGAGTCTGGAACAGTAGCCATGTTTTTATAAAAATTGTAATAAAAGCTTTAGGATTAACCTCTTTTCCAGACCCTGATAGAACTAGGTGATAAATTCTACATGCTTCTCTACAGATTCTCATTCTAAGACTAAAAACAATATTTTAACTAAAATTTCGGTGCAAAAATTTTCAGCAAAGTGGCCACTGTACCTACCGTGATGATACACTGGCCATTAGAATATGGTACTGCGGCCATTACTCTTTAAATAATGGGAAACAGTGCAAATGAGTGATATTTGTCAAAACAAAGATATGCTGTTAAAAATGTATCACAAAAATAATAATTGTATCTAATAAAGCAGATTACATTTACTTAAAAAACCAACTTAAACTTATTGCTCATGATGATGATGATGCGGCTTCAGAAAAAATATCGAGTGTAAATAAGGATCTCGGATATAGCTTTTCAGTTTGATGTTCATCCAACCATACTAACAATTAAAGTGGACATGAAAGGAAAGTTGAAATTGCCCAGAGTAATTTATATGATTTCATAGGTGAGGTTAATAATATTTGCTACTGACAGATAGTATATCTGAAGTATTTCTAAGAGTGTAAGAAAATATGATCGAAATTAAAATGAACAAATTGCGAAAGTGAATCCGAAGTCCTGCCTCAAACAAAGACCGTTCAATAAAATCTGCGCCGGTCGCATTTTTTCCCTAACGGCTAATTTAACCGCTTGTGAATTTTCGCTTGTTTGAAAATTATTGTTTACCCAATAGAATTGTAACGTGACATCAGCAGGGGTAACGAAGCGTATTAGGGAGGGGGCTGAATTCTAATTTCGGTTCGAATTTCTGAATTTAACAATTTCAACGAATTTTTATGAGGAAGTTTAAGGATTATGGATATAAACGAGTAACTATAAACTAATAATTAGGATTAGGATTTTTTTATGAAATTCAGGGAAGAAAATTATAAAACCAAATTGATGGTCCAATTAAAAAAAAAAAAATAAAATATTGATATTGAAAAAAATATTATAAATGATCAAAGGATTCTCCAAGTTTGCATGTTAGTGAATTAAATACACATCAGCTTCTCATATACGTGTTGGGAAGACTAGATTTCGTGATGAGAAAAAATAGTTTCGACAATCACTAATTAAGTTCTCAAAAGTGTGAGTAGATACATTAGAACCGTTGGCAAAGATTTGTGCGTTTTTTTGTCTAAAAGAGTCCCCCTAAATACTTATTTGCCTCATTACCCTTATTTATAATAAGGGTGGGACAACCCGAGATCACACCTTAAAGTGACATAACTCTGTCAATTTAAAGTTGGTTTTTATAAAACGTACAGAAATTATATAGTTGTATACGTATAGAAATTATATAAGTGATCATACTGTAACGTTTTATTTATTTCGGGTTCGTGAGGTGTGAAAAATTAAACTCGCACTTTTAAACTACCACTATTTATTTAATTATTACAACTACGGACTAACACTATTTTAACTACACTAATTTATTTTTATACAATTTATATTAGAGCCTCTACGGAAAGCCGCGCCGGTATTTTAAAATAGGAACTGCCCTGTCCCGCGTCGAAACCCCGCGTTATATCTCCTTGCGGAGATTCCTCGAAGCTTCCGGGCCGATTCCCGAACCATCGGGCAAAAGCCGCGAACTTTCGACGCGGGCGCTGCCCGCGTACGTCATCGACGTTCAGTTGGCTGGATCATCGAAGCAGGCAGGGGCGGACTGGCCCAGCGTTCGTAACAATACTAAAAAGCACGTAAAAATCCAAAATAGAATTTTTTGCCTCAACTGGCTAGATATAATCCTCAATCGTACTAAGATGTAAAAGATGTAGAAATCCCAAAATTGATTATACCGGGTGGCTCAGGAGGTCGGGCAAAGCTTATATACAGAGGGTTACGTTTAAAAAATTGGAATAAGTGTCATTTTCGGCGAAACCGGAAGTCAGTCGTCTTGGATTTTTCCGTCACTTGGTGAGATATTAAATCTAGTATAAACTCCCTAAATTTCAAAAAAATCAGTTTTCAAAATATGAACTTGGCCTGACCTCCTGAGGCACTCGGTATTTAACCCCTTAGCCACTGTGATGGGTCAATTTTTTTATTTTTATTGCTTTAATTTAAAGTTTATACCTTCGAAAATATGTGTATAAAATTTTAGATAAAAATTCCAAAGATTGACTGAATTACAGTCATTTTAGTGAGAGCAGGTAGACCAACTCAAGGGCGTAGCCAGTATTTGTCTTTGGAGGGGGCGACCAATGCAGATTAAACAAAAAAGCAAAAAAAAAAGGTCATTGGAGGCAACGGCAAGCGCAATCCCCCGACTACTTTGATTTTTACTTGACCATTTGGAGGACCATTTACTTTGACCATTCGCCCCCCCCGGCTACGCCCTTGGACCAACTGTCTTGCTTGGCGCTCCGACTAGACTGCCACGCCTTTCAGTCCTGCTATTACATATTTTACAATAGATGAAGCATTATGGTTCATTTCCTCGGAGAATATATTTTGTTATATTAATCCGGTTTCTATGGGTTTTACAATATAATGGCTCTTTTTATTGAACTAAGTACCTATAAGTTTGGTAGATGTACAGTCATTCTTCAAGTTTCTTAGTGAACCCACGTTGCTACTCTGTTACTAATATTGAAAAATATCTTGTGTTTACAGTTGTAAGAACTGTAAAAGTAGACCCTCACGAAACGATAGAAAATTAAATCGACCGTATAATAGATTTGAAATTGAAAAAGGTGAAGATGTAGGTCCCAAATGGCGTTGGAGTGCTTCAAAAAGAAAAATATTACATGTCACTGAATGTGATGTTAAAAAAAATGACACCACTGGAGGTATAGAGGAAGAACCATCATATGGCCCAGGCCTCGAGAGTTTGATGTATGAAGTATAAATATTTTAAAAGATACATGATTTTATACTAAGAAAAACGGACTGAGAACTTTAAACGCGTTTTTCTCAAAACGACTTTTTCAAACTGGTCGCATCAATAGGTAACTCGGGCGATTATCAACTGATTTTCAACTTTTTTGTTTTGTTTTATTCGTCTTTGCAATAGCTAAGGTTAAGCGTAGCCGATTTTTAAGTTTTTATTAACTATTTTATTATTTAATACTTTTAAGACTGCTTGAATGCAAAAAAGGGTAAAATAGTGAAACAATTTTCAATCGGTCGCCATTTTGTGAAAAGTAAAAATAAAAAAATTGGCTACGTACAACGATAACTACATTCATACAGATTCTAATGCAATTTGATTTTTTTATTTCAGATAACCCGTTTTCGAAAAATCGATGCGACCGTGGAGGGAGAATTTTTTTAAGACTCTACAAAAAGGCTCATAACTTTGTAACTGTTTAATATTTTTCTATAAAAAAATATGTAAACTAAATTGAATATAGGCCTAATAAAAAAAAGATCTCTATATTCCTTAATTATCCCGGTGAAAAAAAAATCCCGAAAATCGCTTACTTTTTTCGGCCGTCACAGTGGCTATCCCCCTTATAGACCAGACGACCTATGTCAAAAAGTATCAAAAAACGACAAAATAGTCCATAAAAGAAGTCTCAACGGTTTCATATAGAGGAAACCGTCCTGATTAAACATCCAAGAAGGCGGAATCACGCAAGTGGCAGGCAGCTTCATGTTTTAAATAAACAAATTATTTCTGAAACACCATTTTTTTCGAATTATCTCGAAAAGTATGCGTCTTACGATAAATTATCAGGAGACAAAAGTTTTTTAGTATTAAATTTCCCATCGAAGTATGTGGTTTCGATTATTGCAAAGTAAATTTTTTAACGAGAAATCGAGCAAAATTTCCGAAAAAACCTGTTTTTAAACAAATTTGGTTATCTCGGTTAATAGTAATCGTATCGTCATGAAACTTTCCAAAAAGTTTCCTTTTCTTATTGTTAATAAGCTCCCGCAATTGGCATTCTATGCGATAAATAGTTCCCGAGTTATAATCAATTGAATGCGGAAAATCGCTAATTGTTAACAATTTGTTATAACAAAATAGGGGCTTTTCATAAGTGCCAAAATTCTTTTGCACATACAGTTGGATGTCCTTTATCATATGCCGTATGCGAAATATCCATAAATTAATTATAGCGTTGTTTATAACAAATTTTCTGGAGGTATAGTTTTTTACGCGACCTATAAAACCTCGTACACAACAGCAAAAGCAGCAAAAATCCGTAGTGCAAATGATTTGCAAATGAAAGTACTTCAGAAAATGCACATTTAAAAAAAACATGTTGCTAAGTTATTCTGTTGTTGAGATATTTAACGTTAGTTATAAGTTTTTATATCTCCGCTCTAATAAATTTTTCGACTAGCGCTTTGAAGCAACTTTTAGCTTATATCATCAGCTATCTACTCCTAAAATTTGAAAAGTCAACAATAAAATAACTTAGCGACATGTTTTTTTTAAAGCGAGTTTTTTGAAGTACTTTCACTTGCAAATCATTTGCACTACGAATTTTTTGCTGCTATGTACGAGGTTTTTATACGTCGCGTAAAAACTATACCTCCAGAAAATTTGTTATAAACAGTGCTATAATTAATTTATCGATATTCTGCATACGGCATATAATAAAGGACATCCAACTGTATGTGTAAAAAAATTTTAGCACTTGCGAAAAGGCCCTATTTGTTATAGACCTGACCCTATATCAAATTGTTAACAATTAGCGATTTTCCGCATTCAATTGATTATAACTAGGGAACTATTTATCGCACAGAATGCCGATTGCGGGAGCTTATTAACAATAAAAAAGGCAACTTTTTTGGAAAGTTTCATGACGATACGATTATTATTAACCGAGATAACTAATTTTGTTTAATAACAGGTTTTTTCGCAAATTTTGCTCGATTTCTCGTTAAAAAATTAAATTTGCAATAACCAGAAATCACATATTTCGATGGAAAATTTAATAAAAACAACTTCTGTCTCTTGATAATTCTGATAAGATGCATACCTTTCGAGATAATTCGAAAAAAATGGTGTTTCAGAAATGATTTGTTTATTTAAAACATGAAGCGGCCACTTGCGTGATTCCGCCTTCGGATCTTTAATCAGGAGCGGTTTTCCTTATATGAAACCGTTGAGACTTTTTTATGGACTATTTTTTGTCAGTCCGAAACATAGATCGCCTGGACTATTAAGCGAGACACACACCGTACATCGTCTTAAAATCCTCGACTGCTCGTAAACTCGCGCTAAACGAAATTCTCACATGCACGGTCTAATGAGGCTCCCCCTTGCTTTTTACACGGTCCGACCGGTCCCAGCTGGCAGCGGAAGCCGGGGTTGACGCTTCCCCAACCCTCCACGTCTCCGGACAGGCCGCATCCTGATTAAGCTAATCCTCGCCAGACGCAGGCCGCCTTGATTAAGGCAAGGCCCGCATTTCTCGACGCAGGTTTTACGTCCAGACTGCCGTTCCGCCCATCTCGAGGCTCGAACAGTTTTTCCGTGCAGGATATCTCGTAGCACACTTTGATAAACCACGTTTTTAGTATAGCGGGCCTGTATTTTCTATTTTTCAAGGCAAGTCGCATTGTAGCTCTCTCTGAAATATGTAAGAGTGATCAGTGCTACATCGGGCAGACTGGGGGAAGCATAGTGCTCAGTGTTAGGGAACACACAACAGCTGCTAGATAAGAATATATCAAAAATGATATGAGGGTTTGAACAAATAATATGTCAGATGTTATATTCTACAGGATCTCAATGTTGAGCAAAATATCGAAATTGAGAGCCGCTAGAGGAGTCAAAGTATGACGTGGAATTATGTCAAGACAGCTGAATGCGCCACGAAATGCTCAAATATTTTTTCTATATTACATTGTTTTAGTATGGGTATACGTTTTTCTTCAGTTTCATTTCAACATATTTTTTAACAAACTAAATATTAGCCCTTTTGGGTGTGAACTATTACCTATTATTGCGAGAATTCCAAAATCACTCCTGTTTTTCAGTATGCGGTCTGTTTTTTTGAGTCCACAACTATGTTCAAAAATTATGTCTGCCACTGTAAACAAAATAATTGCTTTAAACTTGACAGTTCACGGATAATGAATTGTTGGATATTTCCGTAGAATTTATACATAGTAATGAATGAACCTGGTGGAAACAAGACTTGCCACAAAGGCGTACGCATCATAAGTATAATACATGAAAGTGACTAGTAGCCTTCCACACGTTTGCCATAGCCAAATTATATAACACTATTCAACATATTACATATAGCGGAGGTTTTACAACAGCACCAGTTATCACGAAACTACTGAAATAAATACGAATTGAGATGACTCCTCCCCCTCTCATCACATGCTACGCGAGTTGCCTATGTGTTGTGTTACAGTATGCCAACTTTAGTGATAAACACCTTAGTTCTTAGGAAAAAAGTCTCTTCTTCTCCAAAAAAGAAAAACACTGTAGTAGAAAATACTTTTTTTCTAGTACAGTTAGGTTAAAACGAAGTTTAAGTGATTACCTTGCAAAATGAGCATTATGTGGATTTGTACATAAATGATAATAAAAACGTTCGCTTGTTTCAGATTTCGTATTATTTTTTGGAGTTTCTGAATATTAGGTATTCATTGGGTGATAGTTGTACAGTGTGTCCCAGTTTCGATGGTTTTCTAAGGTATCTCGATTATTACAGGAGATATGTAGAAACATGATAGTAATATCAATTTTCGCAAACTTTGGCTACTGTTTGAGGAAAATTAAGCATTTATTTCAAATTTTGTTATTAATAACAATTTATGTTGTTTTATTTACTATGATGTCAATTGATTACCTTGTATGTATATATTTTTTATGCTATAAGAACTAGGTTTAGTCAATGCCAATTTGGATTGAGATTATCAAAAATGTTAATGTTTTGTTCATTCTTGGTCATCTACATATGAGAGTTGTCAAAAAATTACATTACCGTTATTGTGTTATAAATTAGGACAAAATTTTTACAAAAATAAAAAGTATGTCACTGCCAACTATAGTTTTCATTTAAAAAAAATGTAGCTTTTATCTATAATTAAAAAATCGTTAATCACATTAAAAAGTTAGATAAGCCATCGAATTTTATATAAATAAATTATGGGATGTCATTTAGTGGCGTCTGTGAGTCGGACGAACTTTGATCTCGATTTACCCGGATCGAGAGTACCTCCTCCCTCCGTTTTCGAGGATGGTGAACACGATGCCGGTGTCAGAATGTCTCTTTGGGATTGCGCAACCTCCCAAAACGGCCAAAAACCATCCCCCTACATCATTCACTTGTAAAAAATGTCTTTTCCCCGTTTTCGAGGATGCTAGGCACGGTGGTGGTGTGAAAGATGATTTCCGACCCTCACCAACTCCTCCACCGGTCAAAACTCACACCCGGGGGGGGTGGTTTTTTATTTTTTTTTATATCAGCGACAAAACGTCTGTCCCCCTTTTTCGAGGATGCTGAACACGGTGGTGGTGTGCAATATCCCTTGCGACCCCCACCAACCCCTTCACCAGCCAAAACTTACCCCCGGAAGGGGTGATATATTTATTGATTTGGGGATTGAAGGGATTTGAACAAAAAATCATCCACCACCATCGTGTTTAGCATCCTCGAAAGCGGGGAGGACAGACGTTTTGCCGCTGATATAAAAAATAAACCTCTTCGGGGATGAGTTTTGACCGGTGGAGGGGGTTGGTGGGGGTCGGAAATAATCTTCAACACCACCACCATGCTCAGCATCCCCGGAAACGGGGGGGGCAGATATTTTGACGCTGGTATAAAAAAGAATACCCCTTTCGGGGGTGAGTTTTGGCTGGTGGAGGGGTTAGTGAGGGTCGGAAGCCATCTTCAACACCACCACCGTGCTCAGCATCCTCTAAAACGGGGGAAAGTACTTTTTTTACAAGGAAATGATTATGAGAGGGTGGTTTTATAGATGTTTAGCATCCTCGAAAACGGGGAGGGAGGTACTCTCGATCTGGGTAAATCCAGATAATTTTTTCAGGGTTTTTTTCCGACTCACAGACGCCACTATTGTTAAAATATTAATCTTAATCCAATTGTGCCCGCTACAGAGGTGGTTAGAACTGTTTTTTTTTAAATAGCTGTAACTCAAATACTAAAAATTGTGTCATCCAGTTGTGTCTGTGAATTTTCCTCAAAAAAGTAGTCTTGAAAGTAGTCTTGAAAAGGCTAGTCAATAGATTCTACGTAAAAACTGTTTATTGAAATGTTTTTTTTTATCTTTTGCGATAATCGGAATAGGGAGCATTATAAAAATGGGCAAAATCTGTAAATGACTCTGTAGCTTTAAAACCAATCAAGGTAGCAACTGTTTTCTTTTTGCTTCTTTTTTATCAACAAAAGAGCTTGAGAATACAATATCAGATTTGTGATACCTGTTACGATTTCCCAGAGATAGAAACGCCGAAAATGAGCCACCCTTTGCAGAACTAGATAAGAATATATCAAAAATTATATGAGGTTTGAACAAATAATATGTCAGATGTTATATTCTACAGGATCTCAAAGTTGAGCGAAATATCGAATGTGAGAGCCGTTAGAGGAGTCAAGTTGTCAGTGTGACGTGGAATTATGTCAAGCTGAATGCGCAAAGAAATGCTAAAATATTTTTTCTATATTACATTGTTTTAGTATGGGTATAAGTTTTTCTCCAGTTTCATTTAATATATTTATTAACAAACTAAATATTAGCCCTTCTGGATGTGAACCAGTTAATTAGGAACATTATTGCGAGAATTCCAAAATCACTCCTGTTTTTAGTATGCGGTCTGTTTTTGAGCCCACAACTATGTTCAAAAATTATGTCTGCCATTGTGAATAAAATAATTGCTTTAAACTTGACAGTTCAGGGATAATTAATTGTTGGATATTTCTATAGAATTTGTACATAGTAATGAATGAGTTTGGTGGAAACGAGACGAGCCACAAGGGCGTAGGCATCATAAGTATAATACACGAAAGTGACTAGTAGCCTTCCACGTTTGCCATAGGTTATTATGAAATTATATCACACTATTCAATATATTACATATACGGAGGTCTTATAACAGCACCAGCTATCACGGAACTATTGAAATAAATATGAATTGAGGTGACTTCCGTCACATGTTACGCGAGTTGTATGTGTTGAATTGCTGTATGCCAACTTTAGTAATGAATTACCGTAGTTCTTAGGAAAAATTATTTTCTTCTCCAAAAAAGAAAAAAGCACTAATAGAAAAAATATATATTTTTGTTTATTACAGTTAGGACAAAATTAAGTATAAGTGATTACCTTGAAAAATGAGCATTATGTGGATTTGTACATAAACGATAATAAACGTTCGGTTGATTTAGATTTCGTATTATTTTTTTGGAGTTTCTGAATATTAGGTATTCATTTTTGAGCTGAAAAAACACCATAAAAATGCCCGAAAAATCCTAAATAGGTAAATAAAAAGGATATGTGAGTTGATTACTATATCTATACGTAATTTGGGCGTTGAAACTGAATCTGAGGTCAGAATTAGCCGATCAGTAAGGAATTTCGACATAACCCCAAAAACACTTAAAAAACGATGAAAAATCCAAAACAATTGGATTAAAAGCTTTAACAAAAATTTTAAACCTAACATAACCTAAGGCAATAGCTTTACACAAGCTAAGAATTCTTAACCTAACACAATCTGAGGCAATTACTTTAAATAAAAAACTTAAACCTATTATAAATTAAGACGAGAACTGTCAGTTCCTAAGGCAGGAACTATTAAAATTTAAAGTTCTTGGTTCTTTGTGTAAAGTTAGTATCTCTAGAATATGTTACATTTTACATAGTAAGAAATTTTTGTTTCTTTTTTTCGTTGATTTTTTTTAGATATTTTCGGAACATCGAATTTACTAAAAACAAGGCAATACACAAAGAACTTTAAACTAAGAACTCTAGATCTAACAAAACCTTGGTGCAAGAACTTTGCACCAAGAACTCTAAATGTATAAATTTTGCCTTAGGAATGTAACAGTATTTTGTCTTAATTTATAATAGGTTAAATTTTTTGGTTTAAAGTTCTTGTCTCAGGATATGTTAGGTTTAAAATTTTTGGTTTAAGCTTTTAATTTATTTGTTTTGGATTTTTTAGTAATTTTTTAGGCGTTTTTCAAGGTTATGTCAAAATTCCTAACTGATCGGCCAATTCTGACCTCAGACTCAAAATACGTATGGAAGGGTGGTTAGTTCATTTAAGCTTTTTATTTACTTGTTTGAGATTTTTCAGGCATTCTTAATGTGTTTTTTAAGGTTAGGAAAAAATGCAAGAGCCAATCGGACAAAACGGATATCGGATTCGTGTTCAGCGGGTCAAAACTCATGGGAATACATACATAGGTCTGCCTTTTGGCATTCGATTTTTTTTGTGCCTATGTAATCGAAATAGGGAGCATTATCATAATGGACAAAATCTGTAAATCACTCTGTATCTTCAAAACCAATCAAGGTAGCGACTGTTTGCCGTTGTTTTTTTTTCTCAACAAATGTGCTTTGGAATGCAATATTAGATTTGTGGTACGTGTTACCATTTCAAAGATAGAACCGCTGAAAATGGGCCACCCTGTGCAGAACGCAGCCAACAGTTAAATATCTCAAATCTAGTACAGAATTTCTTACGTAACGATATTTTATTAAGTTAACACACCGCCTGGTGCAATTTAACGGATCAGACGTAACCCGAATGCGAACAATTTCAAGCTCAAATCCCCGGAATTTCCATCTGTATCTGCCATAATGCGCCTTTCCTGGAGCACAAACGGCCGAATAATGGGCCTACATCATTCGATCCATCGCGCGAGAATCACTCCGTGTACTGTTAAAACGTGCAACAAACAGACTGCAGTCGAAATTATATCTTTGATCTTCCGAGTTGTAGTTCTTTCGGCTTGCGCCTCCGCTTAGCGAACAGGCACAGGCACTCCAACAATTCGCGGCAGTAATCCCGGGAATACCTCGCAGGAATCGATCTAACTACTATCAAACGAACAAGTTGTTGACTCTCTTGCTTTGCCTTCTGTGTTGGCTTAAACGGTTTGGAGGGCCAAAAAATGCAACCGTCGAAACTTAACTTAAAGGTCTTGTTTGGAGAATTCAGTGAATAGGAGGAATGTTTATCAATTTGTTGTATCGGAGTAATTAAATCACTTCCTGTATAGTTTTGGAAGTTTAAATAAGAAGTGTGTTTCTATAGTTATATTTATCTTATATAGAAGTGGTGGAAATTAACAAATTGCCTCACTTTTTTCAAATTTTTGTGCAGTGGGAACTTGAGGTTTCCCACCGTCTTCCTTTCTACCCACACTTTGGTATTAATTATTAATGTAATTAGTGCTTGTGTTTCATGCCTTGTGCATGTGTCTGTGAAAGCAGTGGCGGTGCGTGATCCTAAGATTGGGGTGCACCATACATAAAAATAACGATAATCATAAGAATAATAAGAATATCCCTAATATGAGATAAATATTTATCTCATATTAAGGTTATTCTTATTAACTTCCTAATTTTCTTTGTAAATGAGCTCAATTCTGCGATTTTTACATTGTGCAAATTTTTCAATTACTTTGTTGTTAAAATTTTCGATATTTGTAATAAAGTCTTTTTTCAATGGAGAGCATAGCCAAAGCCGACAGTCTTTCCTGGCACATGGTGTTGCGCAAAAATGTCTTTATTCGTTTTAAATAGAAATTTTCCACAAAAACGAATACAGTTAATAATAATGTTTAAAACATACCTGTTTTTTGAAACCGCTTCATTGTGCTGCCACTGCTCGTCGATGAGCAGAATCGAGCATTGTCGCAATATTTGCAGTGCCTAGCATGGCTAAATTCAAAACATTATTCATGTGTCCAGCAGAATTTGCATGTTTTTTTTTTATTTTCTCGTTTATGTGATTTAAATCCGTTACTCCAGTTTTGGTCCAAGGTGTTTCTCCGCCAAACAAAACACTGCGTTCAATACATCGCATCCACTTAACCACAAATGTTTTTTAAATAAGTCATTATTAAATGTTCTTACAAATTGATTAATTTTTCCTTTCACGGCTAATTTTAAATTAATTTGTGGAGTGGGCCTACCTAGAGTTTTAATTTGCACTTTTTCCTCCAAACTCAAGCTAGAGAATGGAGTTTTTAATAAGTTTTGAATATAATTCATTATTCCAAACTAGATTGTAACCGAGTTTATATTTATAAAACGTGAGCGATAAAACAGCAATCGCAATGTACGAAAACAATTCACAAACCAACCGATCGATAACTCTCGTGCGCTCTTAAACTCCGTACATCATATCTATAGGATTCGCCCACTACGCGTAATAATTGTGGAGGGGCAAGCAGTAACAATACGCGTTCGCTTTTTCGTATTGCACGGAAGCGCGATCGTCGTGCCGCTTTTTCGTATTGCGCGTGTCGACCCGCGCTGCGATCGGAAACCAGTGGCGTTGGAGATAGAGACCTAGCGTCTAGTGGATTCGTAACGCTGCGGCCAAATAATATTCAGATGGTATTAACGCTAGGGATGCGGCAAGGCGATAAATTAAGAATGCATCCATTAATTACTAAATAAAATTATTAATGCTAAATTGTTGGTAGTGCGCGCGCACCAGCGCACCTAATAGCCCACCGCCACTGTGTGAAAGTAATTGGTTTGTTAATGCTGAAGTAGCTTCTTCTTGGTTCTACCGCGGTCGTCTAACTTGTCTTGACGTTTCGCTGATCCTGCTGTGAGCTTCTTCGGAAGTTTTCCAAAGACTGTTGTTGTCATCTTCAGCTCCTCGTTAAACGCTGCTCATCTGCCGTGGTTGATTGACCATGACTTTCGTCAGTCATTCCTAGTAAAGTTAACCTATGTGTTGCTATTCGCAGTTAACCTATGTGTTGCTAGTGCAGTCGTTTGAATTAGTCTACGTACCAGTGACGCGTCGAAAAAATGTTCAGATGGAGCAACGGGTTAATCTCAAATTTCTTGTTAAACTGGGGAAAACTTTTACGAAGCTTATGCAGTGTTAAAAGAAGTGTACGAGAATTAATGTTCATCCCGGACACAAGTTTTTTGAATGGTTTAAACGGTTTAAAAGAGGGACATGAAACGACCGAAGTAGATCCGCGCCCCGGACGGCCCTCAACGTCAAAAACGGACGACATTGAAAAACTTGAACCAACATTGAAAATTATCCAATCGGCAAGGAATGTGTTCGCCAGATTTTGCATGAATCGTTCAACATGTGCAAAGTTTGCGCAAAAATGGTGCCAAAACTCCTCACACCCGAGCAAAAGGAATCAAGAATGAACATCTGCGCTAACATCCTAAACAACATTGACACTCATCCAGGCTTGTTAGATACAGTGATTACTTGTGACGAAAGTGTGGAAGCGGTTAAAGCAAAAGCGATGGAGGTTCTGAATCAGCTCAGAGAAGCGGACTTCCAGCGCTGCTTTCAATAATGGGAAAGTCGTATGGAGCGGTGTAGAGATCGCTAAGTGGAGTACATTGATGGCGAAAAGTTGCTACTGTAATTGGTAACGAATAAAATGTGTTATGACAACAGTTCGATTATTTAATAGCCACACCTCGTATAATATATTTTTTTGTCTGTGATATATTATAATAATATATTTTATTTATAAAACATATTTCTTGAGCGTTCAGCACTACCTATGTGAAACTAAAAACAATTCTTAGGTAAATGTACACCAGACCTTATAAGATGTTCAAAATACGAAGTAATAATACAGAATATAATATGAAGACAGAATAAACGGTTATTTAAAAAACATTTAACGAAAATGCGAAATACGAATATATTTTTAGGACCGAAACTCAATAACAATATTTTTAATTTTGTGTTGATTTTACTTTACAGCGTCAATAGCAGCGATATTAAGAAAACGACACTGGGACATCAAAGGCGTACACAAAGAATATAGGGCACTCATCCGTGCTACTTCAGACATAATTTCAATTTTGATATTATTAAAGATGATTGAGTTGAATAAAGCCTTAGTCAAATAAAATTTTTGTGCGCTGAAGTGCCAGAAAATTTAAAATACGAGACAACTCCTCAATTGTAATGAAATCAAGTATCTCCTTCGTTTATAGAAAGACGTACTAGCTGTACTGTATGTACTGTACCCGCAATTTCGTTAACAAGGATCACTGGAATATAATATATGTAATATAGTATAAATTCCAATATAAACTTCGATATTCGTTTTCACTTTTATGGGATCACTTTCGAAATATAATTTCTTAGCAAGTATGTAGATGAAAAGAGACGTAACTACCAAATGTCAACATTGTAGACTTTATAGTTCTGGCGATTCCGTGATGAGTAAAGTTGGCAGAAACTCTAAAGTTGGGCGTCTCATTTTTACTACCATTGACCCTACACCTTCTTCTGAATACAAAAACGTTTAAGACAATACTAGGAATAAATAATTTACAAAAAAGCGATAAACATTAAGTATGTTTTTCTTCATTAGGTATACTAGTATGTTTCGAATTTACCTTTTCCTTAAATTGAAGGCTGGACCGTATATACGTATGTTATTTTCGAAATTAATAGAGTAATTTTTTTGAAATTTTGAAAAATGATATTTAGAAAAAAAAAAATTGATTTGAATAGTAGAACATGTTATTATAAAATATAACTCAACTTGGGAGTCACACTATATAAAATACTTATATATGATCTTATCTACAATCAGATATTTTTTATCCTGGAGTGGGTATTGGAACCTTCGGTGTAGAAACAAAAAACCGGACGTTTTCCACGAAACACCAAACTACTATACTCTTCGCGACGCGTGTTTCGCCAACTAAGTTGGCATCTTCAGGAGAATATTAAAACTAAATTCTAACCTACACACTTGCTCTATTCATACTTAATTTGCTGTCAAGGGTCACTGAACCGTAACATCTATCTTTGTTTATCAGAGCGAACAGTGGACTGTTGGGTATTGGACCATTGTCTTTATTCATACTACTGTTACATTTTATGATTTCTAAACTTTCAAAAGCATTCAACTGTCTACTGTTTGTTACATTTCTAATTAATTTTAAATTATGTTTTTCTATCCTATGGTTGTCAAAATCATGTTGGGCAACACAAGACTCTTCCGTTCTCCCATATTTTAAATGAGCCATGTGTTCTTTAAATCTAGTCAAAATAGATCTTTTTGTTTGCCCAATATACTTTTGATCACAATCTTTACAACTTATTTCGTATATTCCAGACTTTTCGTTATTGTCGATTTTATCTTTGGGGTTGTCTAAAAGCGTCTGTAGTTTATTTTTAGAATTATAGACCAAAAAAATGGCATCTTCAGGAAAAGATTAAAACTATTTTTAATTATTAATCGCTATTTTTAATAAAGTTTTAATCTTTTTAAAAAAATTTAAAAACAAAGTTTTAATCTTTTCCTGAAGATGCCAACTTGGTTGACGAAACGCGCGTCGAGAAAAAGTGTAGTAGTTCGATGATTCGTGGAAAACGTCCAGTTTTTTGTTGCTACGCCGAAGGTTCCAGTACCCACTCCAGGATTATAGACCAAATTGATATTAATATTTTTAAAAATTGTATCTAGTCGGCAACGAAACAAATTTCGAATTGTCAGTATCTCTACGAAAAGTCGTGGAATTGTACAGGGCTCTCTTAAATTTACGCTTCCTTTTTCACGTATCTATTAAATGGACTGAGTAACCGTTATTCTTGGCTATATCCTTAATTAAATTTTTCTCTTGTTCAAACCTCTCTTTACTGAGGGGGTAACTTAAACTGAGGGGGTGAATTAGAAAATTAAAACTTGCCATTAGACTAGGTACGTGGACGATAAGTTTGAACGTGAGAAAAATTTAATTAAGGATATAGCTAAGAATAACTGTTACTCAGTCCATTTAATAGATACGTTAATAACGAAGCATACATTTAAGAGAGCATTTTACAATTCAACGACTTTTCGTAGAGATACTGACAATTCGAAATTTGTTTCGTTACCATATGAACCTAAATTCACCCGCTGAACAAAAAGATCTATTTTGACCAGATTTAATGAAGTTTAGAAAATATAAAATGTAACAGTAGTATGAATAAGGACAATGGTATAATACCCAGCAGTCCACTGTTCGCTCTGATAAACAAAGACAGGCGTTACGGTTCAGTGAACCGTTTTAATTTTCTCCTGAAGATGACAACTTAGTTGGCCAAACGCACGTCGAGAAAAGTTAGTAGTTCGGTGTTTCGTGGAAAACGTCCGTTTTTTTTTCGATATTTTTTTAAGCAATGAAACTAGTATCTATTTGGAATAACCAACGCCCTTGCGTATCGAACAAATTAATTCGAAAACAATGACAGTAATAAATCGCGAATTAGGTTTTTTATAGCGGGTGATTGAAAGTGACCGGGCCATGCGAAGTAGTATTTAGCCGGATTATTTGTTGGCCCCGCCGTTGCGGACCACTATTTTTAATTAAACGCCGAAATGGCCGTATATTTATTTACATTTGTCCGGCCGAAACCATAACAATGATTGCTCTTCCTCCTGACAGCTGGGACGTGTACCGACGACTAACAAATCATTATATCGGTTTCGATACTAATTTTAATCAAAGTAAATGCGAGAGTGAGCTTTCACGCCGTAATGTCACAGACTGAGTTGAAATGGCGTAGTAAATATTTCAACATTAACATTTTTTGCAATGACAAGGTGATTCAGTTTGGGATTCGCGGCCCTATATCTTTTTTATTTGCAGGAAAATCTGCAGCATGCCATATAGAGGTATTTGAAAATTTTATTGTATGAAAATCTTTATCGATGTAAATCTCTATAACATACCCTATACCTATCTTCAACCGTTTTCGAGATTTTCAAAGTCAAACAGCTATTATTTCACAATACAAAGAATTTTCAGTTTGCCTTGTCAATTTTGAAAAAATTGAGAGGCATTGTTAAAAGTAATTTTAAACAGATCAATGGGATATTTTAGTAATTATAAGCAATTAGTTTAATAAATTTTCAAATTGAGCTGGCAAACAAGGCAAACTGAAAATTCTTTGTATTGTAAAATAATAGCTGTTTGACTTTTGAAAATCTCGAAAACGGTTGAAGAAGGTATGGGGTATGTTACATGAAATATGTGTAGAATTGTTCGGTAAATCCAAAAATGTCGAAAAATACAGGGTGTTGTATTTAAAAAACTTATATTGACACTGACATAACCTCAAGGTCATTAGCACATGTCAAACGGAATATGTCATTTTATAGGCCTCATGAATTCAAGTAACTTTTGTATATACATTTTTTTGCTAACTATCCTGGGTGAGCAAATAAAGTCTGTAAACTAAAAGCTGAGACACCCTGTATATCACTGTGAAGCAAGGTTTTCCCTATCCTTTATTCAGTTTATTCACACATATTAAACTATTTTCACATATATATTTAACTAACTTCAAACGGTTTAGATATAACAATTTAAATTAAAAACTAACCAACACTTTACTAACAAACAAAAGATTAATATTTTCTCGAGGAAAAAATCCAGTACTTTTAAGAGGATTTAGACCACATGTTGTTGCGATCTATTCAACACAAGTCCATTGCCAATCCGAAGCTCTACGGGAATCTCAATCAAGAGACAAAAGCAGGTTTAATATTGCACGATCTCGTACCAGCCCTCGTAGCCTGCCGCTCTACTCTCTGTGGATTTGGACTCGTCGCCGCAGTAATGTCTCTCTTACGATCTGGTAACGTTGCACCGCGTCCTTTCGTATGCACACGTCATCCGGCCGCTTAGTACGATAAGGGATTTAACCTCTAACATGGACGACTACTTTCCTGCTCGTGACGTTTATTTTTAAATGATAAAAATCCAGAAAGCGCCGGCTCAAAGTATGAGGCTTGAATACTAAGCGTTGCGCATACTTTTCGCGGATTCATTGTTTCAATAGGTAATTTAATATGATCGTTACGCCATCTGGTGGCCACACAACAAACTAATCACTGTGACATTGTTTATAAAAAACGTCTGTTGGTTTCTATTTGAGTGTTGTATCATTAAGAATTAAAATAAGTACTCCTTTGATAATCAATTAGTATTTTTGTATACTTGCTGTTCAGTTAAAATTTAATATACAGTAAGGTCCATAAGTAACGGATAAATTCATTATCTACGTACCTAATTTACAATTTATGAGTAAAATCCTGAAACACGTCAATTTTTAATTCTAGAATGACATTTATTGAACATACACCTCCCCCTCCAACCCCCTTGGAGTGACAGCTACCCCTTTAAAATTTTTAAATGGAACGAGGGTGTGTGTGATAGCTCATTTGAAAGGGTTTTTAATTCTCCATCCAGCAATATAAGGTTTTTTGAATTTTGTGCATTTTTCATCAAGAAAATTAAATTTTCTGGAGTGGGTACTGGAACCTTCGGCGTAGAAACACAAAACTGGACGTTTTCCACGAAACACCGAACTACTACACTTTTCTCGACGCGCGTTTAAGGGTTAATTAACCCTCCATTTTACCAAAATCTTCAGAAAAATAAAGATTTCCGACGATTTGCTGAAGACTGAAAGGCGGTGGGCCTAACCTGACCACTAATTCGAGTTCAGGAAGCAAAAAATTATCACACTGCATAACAGGTGACTTCTCGAAAACTTCATTTTTCTGAAGGTTTTTGGACAATTTGCTGAAGACTGAGAGGTTATGGGGCTAACCTGACCACGGATTGGTGTTCAGGAGGTAAAAATACTTCGGAAAACATATATTGTATGTAATAAAACAGCCTTTGTTTATTGGGCGGTAGCAATTATGCTTTTTCTCGCGTGTGCGTAATGGAAAAAATGGAGGGTTAGTTAACCCTTCATTTAAGGGGATGCACAGGGTCTGGAGCAACAAATCTTCTTTTTTTGCACTAGCTTATGATGAGACGAAAATTTTGAGCATTTGTAAGTTGAATTTCATCAATTCCAGGTGTTTGAAAAACAGGTTAAAAAAGTTCGTTTTTTGGATTCAATCTTTGCCCCCCCCTACGTATCTCGAAAACGAAGCGTCGTCGTAACACAGCACCTCCTAATTAGTCTCCATAAACTAAAATTTTGTCAAAACTGTGTTTCCCATAATCTAGAACGGTACCAATTATACATTTAAATTTCTTTATTTGGTACATCTGCGAAAACTTATTATTCTATTATATTATTTATCGCTGATCGTCAAGTTGTTCAATATATTAACTATGAGTCTTTCGAATACCCAAAGAATTGATATTTCGATATTATTAGGATGTGGTGATAAAACAAGAACGCAGAAGCAGGTATGCGAAATATTCAATACCAAGTATCCTGACCGCCGCATTTCCCAGTCTACGGTTAATAGAATAGAAAACAAATTTCGTGAATTTGGAAATGTCACAGATATTCCTAAATCTGGTAGGAAACGAATTTTACACGATGATCAGAAATTGGACATATTGTTAGATATTCAAGATAATCCACATAAACCTACAAGACAAGTTGCCGCCGATAATGATGTTAGTAAAACGTCCATATTGAGTATTCTAAAAAACGAAAAATACCGCCCATATAAAATTCATTTGGTTCAAGAACTTAACGATGATGACCCTGATCGCCGATTGGAATTTTCCGAAATCATGGCAAATAGATACCAAGATAATCCTTTAACATTCTTTTTTCTGATGAAGCAACATTCGTCTTAAATGGAACAGTCAACAAACAGAGCTGTAGATACTGGAGTACAGAAAATCCACATTGGATGATGGAGGCCAATACTCAATATCCTGAGAAAGTGAATGTTTGGGCTGGAATTATAAATTCTCAAATTATCGGACCATATTTCTTTGATGGCCCATTAACTGGCGCGCGTTACTTGGATTTCTTGCAAAATTTCTTAGTTCCAGAGCTAAGAATGCTTTTTCCAGATGATGACAACCCCAATGAAATTGATAGAAATATTTGGTTTCAGCAGGACGGAGCTACACCACATTTTTCATTGGAAGTAAGAGCCTATCTGAATCAAGTTTTTCCCAATAGATGGATCGGTAGACGCGGTGAAATTGAGTGGCCTGCTCGTTCTCCCGATTTGACCCCGCTTGATTATTTTTTATGGTGTTACTTAAAATCGAAAGTCTACTTCAACAGACCAAATAACGTAGAAGATTTAAAAGACAGAATAAGGCAAGAAATTAATCATATCACCCCGGAAACAATACAAAATGTTTTAGAAGAATTTCAGCAACGCCTCCATTTTGAACATTTGATTTAAACTGTTCTTCTGTTCTGTGTCATGTTCTTTTCTTTACTTAGTAACATTAAAAATGTAATATTTTTAATAAAAAAAAATATAGAAATTAAAAAAATCTTATGTTGCTGGATGAAGAATTAAAAACCCTTTCAAATGAGCTATCACACGCACCCTCGTTCCATTTAAACATTTTAAAGGGGTAGCTGTTACTCCAAGGGGGGTTGGAGGTATAAAATTATGCTCAAAAAAATGTCATTCTAGAATTAAAAATTGACGTGTTTCAGGATTTTACTCATAAATTGTAAATTACGTAGATAATTAATTTATCCATGACTTATGGACCTCACTGTATATATTTTGAAGAAAGAAAGCATCAAGTTTCCGTGGTGAATAAATTTGGTGAAAAGAAACGCATAAGGGGTAGCTGTTACTCCAACGGGGTTGGAGGTATAAAATTATGCTCAAAAAATGTCATTCTAGAATTAAAAATTGACGTGTTTCAGGATTTTACTCATAAATTGTAAATTACGTAGATAATTAATTTATCCATGACTTATGGACCTCACTGTATATATTTTGAAGAAAGAAAGCATCAAGTTTCCGTGGTGAATAAATTTGGTGAAAAGAAACGCATAAGGGGTAGCTGTTACTCCAAGGGGGTTGGAGGTATAAAATTATGCTCAAAAAATGTCATTCTAGAATTAAAAATTGACGTGTTTCAGGATTTTACTCATAAATTGTAAATTACGTAGATAATTAATTTATCCATGACTTATGGACCTCACTGTATATATTTTGAAGAAAGAAAGCATCAAGTTTCCGTGGTGAATAAATTTGGTGAAAAGAAACGCATAAATAGATGCAGGACTTGGATATTAAAAATTAAAACTGAAGATAGGAAAGCCAGTTAGTAAATATAATATATGAGAGTCTGTTTTCTTCACGCCTGAGAATTCAAACGAGATATTTGGTAGGCCATGGCGCGCCAGCTTGTTACAGACTCGACTGGGGGTGAACCATATTTGCAAAAGAAATACACATACAGTTAACAAGCAATTCAGATCCCGAAACACCATAAGGTAGTGTAGAGGTCAGTATGCGATGCCATTAACAACTGGTGGATGCGACAAACTCTAACAGTATATCTGTTATTTGGGTGAAAGCTCATGCACAGTGCGAATGATGACCCCAATAACAACGAAACCAGAATATAATTTTCTTGGTCCGATATACATTGGAAAAACATTAATGCTGTTCTTTTTTGACCTTATTTCACTATCTTAATGACAAGGCACTGTGTATGCGCTGGTAAACAATCATCTCTGATTGTTTACCAGCGTTGTTTTGTTATCTGTACGTTTATTTTGCGATATAGAGGGTAGATATTTAGATATAGGAGGTCGTTATTTCTACTAATGTTAAAGTATGGTCATATGTTGGTAAGTACTGAAATTAGTTAATTAATTATTAGTTTCAACCTTTGTAGATCAAAGAGCTGAATAATAAATAACGGAAACAACAAATATGGAGGTTACGTCACCGCAAAAGTTCAAGCTCTCAGAGAAGGTTGGCAGCAAATAAAGCCTCTATTCTCTCCGCCACATTTAGCTAAAATTGTGTTGGTCTTCACAATGCAAGGTCTGATAATGATGGGGTTTGATTTAGTGCGTTCCTTTTGTTTGCTGTTGCTCAACTAATACTAAATTATTTACAGTACTCAGGTTTACTTCATTTTGCTGAGGGTGACTATTTTTATCGGTGTTTATTGAGTTTTAGTATTTTAAGGTTAACATAAAGATATTTATAATTAGGGTCCGGAAAGTGTGCTACAACACATATAGCTACAACGGAAGGACATATGAAAGACCAAAAAGACAGGAGTAAAAGTGCGTTAATAATGTACATACATATATCGTTTGTGTCATTCAGAAACACCGACTTCATTGCTTGAGCATACGTTGGCACAACTAATAGCCCTTTTGCATTTCTTCTCGTTAAACGTGAGTGATTTGTCCTGTCCATATGGTTGTAGAAGAAAAATGATCGTTCCACATCTATTGAAGTTAAAGATGAAAAGGCAAAATATTTCACATGGACAGAGGACGTTCAACCAAATGTTTTGAACATTTGGTTGAAATCACAGAGTTGCATGTTTCTTTTACAAATATGCTCATTTTTTTTGAATTTTTTTATTCCAAATGGAGCTCAGAAAAAATTATTGAATATTTCAATCAATATTTACATTAGGACGCTTTACGGCCATGTTTGATTTTATATTTTTTGACGCTCTTTCACGTGGTGCTGCTTAAATTTAATTTTAGGTGGTAAAAATCTTAAAAAATATAAATCCGTAAATCTTAAAAAAATCCAAAAAAAACCGTTTTTTAGGAAGTTTTTTGCATTTATTTGGCTTGAATTACATTTTATTGAAAAGTTACCATTCATTTCGGATTCAGCGGAAAAAAATAGTAATTTTTCGATAAAACGTAATCCAAGCCGAAGAAATGCAATAAGCTGCCTAAAAAAAACTGTTTTTTGGATTTTTTACGATGTTCCACCACCTATTTTGATCCTGTTTTGTTTTTTTTTCAAAACATTTGGTTGAAAATTGCGCCCAGAATCGAGAAAAAACAAAAAATCACACTTTTGAGGTTAGGAGCTTCTAGAGACGACCTGGAGGTCTGAAAATCTAGTTAAAGGAGTTTTTTTATTTATACTTCCGACCTGCCAAACCAAAACCTCGATTGGTTCAAGGGCTGATTTGACCCCATACCCGGCATAGCCTTTATTGCGTATTTCTTCTTTGATATTTCCCACGACACGTTGATATGTCTTCTGTAAATATATTTTTCGCAATGTGTGGCTACTAAACTATGGAAAATTGAATACATATTTGGCAAAAAACGTCTAAAGTGAATATTATCCACCACGGTCCACGAAAGGCTACAGGCGCAAAACATTATGTACAAATCAAACCAAAATTCATTTTTTCTAACTATCAGTAATATTTTATTGATGGATATTCGAATCTAAATGTCTTTCACGCTCTCGGCGTCTACGAAATATACGTCAACGATTTAAAGAAAATATATAAAATATGTGATCCGTCTATTGTAAGATCCTCGTAATTTTCAATAATCTTTTTCAGTCTGTCCACAAATGGTAACGACTGTGCCATTTTTGCAAAAATCCACACAAAATCAGATAATATGTACACTACACGAACTCTAAAATAAATACGTACACGGTGCAAAGTTTACTAGTTAATCACCCACTCACGACACATAAAATTATTTTAAACTTGGCGTTCTACCGTTCATTCGTCGCGCGTCAGGCTAATACTAATCGAACAAAAAAACGATCGCTACGCTATATGGATAAATTGGATTATATCCTTTCCTCGGACCCACCACGGAAGAGTTCAAATGCTTGTTACCAGGCACGGTGAGTGGCGTACGTGTGCACGAGCAAGAAATACACGCGTACATAAGTTACAAGGCGCTTAAAAATACGGTTTATACTTTTACAATTATAATGGAGTTATATAGTGCCTGCGATCACACTTTCCGGACCCTATTTATAATCCTTGCCTGTTTCAGCCAAGGATTAAAAAAAAACGAAGAATTTCAGTGCCCATTAAAAAAGGAGTTTCAACACTTTCCCCGTAGCTTCCGTAGTATCGAAGCATTGCTTCTTAACCTAGATCGACGCGCCAACGCCTACTAGATATTTCGTCGTCATCTTCGTTCGAAAGCTCCCCCGTAAACTTTAAAATTGCAAATTTCATTCGCGCTGTACGCGGAAAATCGTTTCCCGACAATTTTCCCCCTATTCTTCGAGACGCTGGATACACACTACTCGCGAAATATACTCATTTACTTCTCAATAGTTTCATAGGAGAGTATTAAAAGATGCAAATGCATTTTAGCTAAGGAGGTCTGTTTTCTCGGCAAATAATAGTCTATCCATCTCTCTCGCTACCGTTCTGTGTGTAGACTGGGAGATGATAACGTCAAAAAGGCCCGTATTGTGTAAAGTGAGAGGATTAGTCAGGTTTCACGGCTTAGCTCTTTTTTTTATTTTGCTTTTCTTCCGTTTGTTTGTATTTTTCGGATCATATAACGCAAAACAGAGTATTTACGGGATAGTCCAGATTAGATAGTTTATTTTTTGAAAAGAGTCCTGAATAAGGTTTCTCGGCGCGATAATTAGGTAAAATATAGTAGAAATGCATTGTGTATGTTTTGGATAAAATCGGTATGTAGGAACCTTGGTAAAAAAAATCGATAAAATTGACGAAAACCGGTTTTTTTCGGATTAAGGGACGAAAAATAATTTTTTTTGTAAATAAAAAAATATCACGTTGTAGCGCTTGAAAAAACGAAAAAAAACGTGTTTTTGGTGATCAAAATCGGTTCAGAAGTTTGTGCACAAAAAAATAAAAACCGAATAAAAATGCCCATTTTTTGAAATCGAATTACTAGGGTTCTAATGGTCGCAGAAACTTCTGCTTTGACTTAAATTGTAGCTTTTGGTCGTGCCTATGTAGTAGAAATAGCCTGCAGTAAAAATATCATGGAAAAATAATAAGAACTTTTTCTATAAATCGAAAAAAAACAAAATAAGGTATTTTCGAAAAACGGCTTGAATAAGCCGAAAAATGGTCGTAGAGCATTTTTTCCTGGGCGTAAATTACTCGTCATTAAATTCCCTACAAATCCATTATCGTGACTTGTGGGGAGGTTCATTCAATCGGCTGAAAAGCGCGTTTGAAAATCAAACGTCGCGTTGCTTCGAGCGCTTGGGTAAGCGAGTGAAGGGGAAGTAGACGCGTGGTGGGGGGAAGCCTCTCCCGCCGCAGACTTCTGTCAGCGCGTCTGCGGCGGGAGAGGCGTCCCCCACCACGCATCCATTCGCTTACCCGAGCGCTCGAAGCATCGCGACGCTTGAATTTCAAACGCGTTTTCAGCCGATTGAATGAACCTCTCCAACAAGTTACGATAATGGATGTGTAGGGAAGTTAATGACGAGTAATTTAAGTCCAGGAAAAATGCTCTACGACCATTTTTCGGCTTGTTCAAGCCGTTTTTCGAAAAGACCTTTTTTTTAGTTTTTTTAGATTTATACAAAAAGTTCTCATTATTTTGGCATGAAATTTTTACTGCAGATAGGCACGACCAAAAGCTATAAAGGCCAGAAATTTCTGCGACCATTAAAACCCCTGTAATTCGATTTCAAAAAATGCGCATTTTTCATCGGTTTTTATTTTTTTGTGCAAAAACTTCTGAACCGATTTTGATCACCAAAAACTCATTTTTTTCGTTTTTTCAAGTGCTATTTTTTTGTTTTACGAAAAAAAATATTTTTCGTCCCTTAATCCGCAAAAAAACCGGTTTTCGGCACTTTTATCGATTTTTTTACTAAGGTTCCTACATACCGATTTTATCCAAAACAATCCATTTCTGCTATTTTTTACCTAATTATCGGGCCGAGAAACCAGGCTTTTTTTAAAAATCAGGACTTTTTTTAAAAACTGAGCAGTTTTCTGCTATAATGCCTGGATTAGTAGGTATAACACTCTACTTTTTTTTTGGGACGAAAATACAATATAAAAATGAGATAGATACGAATATGAGATATTGAATACAAAATATTATTTCTAAACAGTACCATATATCTTGTTAATATTATTTTATTCAATATATTCTAGTGTGTATAAATGTGATTAAAACGTTCTGATAGGTTCGACAAAGTCGGCAACTGTCAGACTCCCGAAAGTCTGTTACACTACTACTACATTCGAACCCCCTCTTAAGTCGCCAAATCCGTGCATCATTACCTCGCTTAAGTCGCGATCATAACCTCAACTTTTTTGTGTTTTAACTGCAAAAAGAAATATTTAGAGATATACCACAGCACGTTATAAAGAAAAATGAGCCAACTGAACGAAAAATTTATTTAAGTATACCCAGTCGTGCGTGACAAAGTTCAATTTTCCACTTGAATGACTATTTTAAAGATTAAATATTTTTAAAAGACACCTAACCTATTTTAAATCAATAAATGTAACACAATCATTTTTTTCAATAAAAATTGTACATATTCATGCGAGAATCCAATTTCCAAACGTATTTCTAAAACTTTTACAGGCGGCGACTGTAAAACCGGGACAGTTTCGCGACATAATAGGGGGAAACGTTGTGAAATAACAGAGGATGTGAATTAAGCGAAGGTGAAATAAGAGGGGTTCGAGTGTACGTACAAAAAGTACCCGGAAATTGTGAAAAAGCACATAAATTGTTATTTATTCATCAAAATTTAATTTGTCCCCTTCAAAGTAGGCTCCATCGAGTCCAATACAGTTATGCTAACGTTTAACCCAATCCTCCATACACCGCTCATAGGCCGCCGAAGGTCTCACCTTCAGCTCCTTCAGCGTAAACCTTCCTGTAAACACGGTGGTTAGTCGATCGTATTTACTGAGTTTTTTGGCCTTATTATCAGTCACAATGGTTGCTCGGTGAGATGGCGCGTTGTCACGAAAAATCCAAGATTATTCCTTCCGCAATTCCGGCCGTTTCCGACGGATACTTTCGCGCAAACGTCTCAAAATGCCGAGATAATACTACTTATTAACCGTCTGTCCTTCCGGAAGGAATTCGGAATGTACCACACCTCGATAATAATAAAAAAAATCGTAAGCCTGTGTTTTGGACGTACACGAATCACCAAAGGCCTTATTTAACATTTTCAATGAATCCGCACACGCGTTTGCGGCACAAAATTTTGAACAAACGCGTTGTTCCACTATTTTTTCCATTGTACAATCGACGAGCACACTTGAGGTCGTTGATGTCGAGACTGAGTGACAGATCGCGCTCTAAACAGGCTTTGTAATTAAGGAAGGGGCTACCAACCCGAACAAAAAAAAAAACATTTTACCTATTCTTTTTAAGCGGTTCATTTAAATCCTAATTTCTGGGTACTTTTTGTACGTAATGAGTAAAGGGAAGTCTCCTTTAAGTGGAAGGGAATAAAATAAATAATATTAATATATGAATTAAATAAATAATAATTAATTAAATAAATAATAATGAACAAATAAAATCATACTTAAAGCACTACATTTTTCAACAATTCGTTATTTTAAAACGTCAGGTTCTGTAGTGTAAACCTTATATTTTAGATACTCTCCAAAGAAAATAATCTATAGGTGTGAGGTTCGGTGACCGAGCTGGCCATTCTATAGGAATTCGTCGTCCAATCCATCTACCACCATATTCTTCATCCAGATAACGTCTTACTGCACCATAAAGTATGCCTTAGCACCATCTTGTCGAAATGTTATTTCCAAGGTACCAACGGCTCAAAAACGAGTCAACTGCGTTATATATGGGGCATTTCATGCCAACTAAGAGGTATAAAAAAAATTCTGTTTGAAACATATTACAATCGATAGTAGGTACTTGCTAAAAAACTAACTTCCCTAAAATTTTAGATTTTTTGAGCCACAAGGAGAGGGATGGTGAGGGTGAGAAAATACAAATTTTCGTTTCGACTTTCGTCCATTGCAACCTTCTTTTTAATTTTTTTGATTTTCTTACCGAGAAAGATTGAAAATTTAGAGTCGAAACGAAAATTTGTATTTTCTCACTCTCACCATCCCTCTCCTTGTGGCTCAAAAAATCTAAAATTTTAGGGAAGTTAGTTTTTTAGCAAGTACTATCGATCGTGATATGTTTCAAACAGAATTGTTTTTTGGCCTCACTTAGTTGGCGTGAAATGCCCCATATCCAGTTACACATCACCGGTTAAGTTAATATTTAAAAAATTCAGGTCCAACTATGTGGTTTCTCGGAATACCTGTCCCGATATTAACTTTTACTAGAAACTGTGTATGTTTCTCACGAAATATGTGAGGATTTGCATAAATTCATAAATACCCGTAAAAACGTAGCAAAGTAAACGAAGTTGGAAAATTCAAAAAACGTCAACTTTTTTGACAATTATCCAGAGACGGGGTTTTGAATCTGCAGTAATTGAACGCTTAATTTTAGTGTTTATTTATTTCATCAAAACTGCCGTAAACCCAAACAAAATTAGTAGGGCTTAATAGGTCTTTTAAATATCTTTTAAACGAGGTATCACTTACCATAGGGTCCCATTTAAAGTTGTTGGTAGCAGTGGTCCTGTAATCTCATTTTTTATCATACTCAATAGATTACAGTCAGTAGTATAATATATCATAATCGATTACAGTCAGTAGTAGAGAAGCCTCAGTTACAGAACAGACTTACGTCAGTTTATTTTCACTCTCCAAATTTCATTAGTTTAACTCAACCATTCAAAAGATACGAGGAAGGGAGGGAGTTCACTTTTAACTGGCACTGTATAAAATATTTACTATTAGTACTTCGAAAGTAGCCGTTCCTTTTGGTGCCACGCTGCGCAGCCTATTAAGGGACTTATCTGTCCCTAGTTAGAACAAAAGGCCCGTCGCAACTTCAAACAGGGACAAAGTGCATCCCCCAATAAATAATTTATCAATGGCCGCGTCCTAGGTACAGTTATCGGCCGCCCGGCGGATAAAGCGCCGAATAAATTCGGAAAACAGTGCGGCGATAAAAGCGGCGCGCTATCTAGAGCAACTTGTTAGAGCTAGGATAGAGCAAGTGGGGCGCTGCGTCGTCGTGGAGGCGATAATTTAAAATCGTTAATTTTTGCATTAGCAGGCGAGGGCACGCTAATGCAGAATACCCTCGCTCTTTCTTAGGTGCTGCAGATAAGGTATTGTGTATTTCGCGAATACATTTTGATATTCTTCCAGTACCTACTTAAAAATGTATCTCTTCTTAACGCCTTCATAGTGCCCTCAAATAAATTCTCAATTAGGCTGAAAACTGTGAAGTCGCAACGTGCAATTTTTAAATTAGCAATGACATTTAACAACAGAGTGTAGTTGCTAATCTGATTGTGGCATAAAAATGTGTAAAGGAAAAGCAAAATTAAACAAAAAACTTCAAAGCAAATGTTCAAAATGTCCTTCAGCTTGAATGCACCAACGAACTCGGCGCTTCATATTGTCAAATGCGTTTTCTAATTGTTTGGAGCTTATATCAGCATAAAAACCCCTAGCAACCTCACATAGTGCTTCGATAGTGTGACATGTGCTTCTCAGAACTGTGTTTTTGAGGAGGATAAATAAAATAGTTCATAATTGAATATTATCTTTTAGCAGTTGCGATTTGATTAAAAATATTATTCTGATGATGATGCAAAAGAGTTTCTACAAATCCACGGTGATTTTCTGCGGATCATGTCCTGATGTTTTGTTTATTTAAATATCTTGAAAAATTAAACCAGGTCTCGTCAGAAAAGAAATACATATCGAGAATGCTGTCGTTGTTCAAGTTTTCCAAAATCTACTGACAATACGCTGTTTTTCTTCTAAATTCTAATCTAATTAAAATATAATTTTAACGTTTCATATAAAAAAAGTGTTTCGTTATACTTACTCATACATGTATCTCATAAATATCAGTAGGTACATTTTAATTTGTCCAGCCACAGAACATACAATATGAGTAGGTGTTGTTATGATTTCGATCAACACCTTATATATTTGCTACAAAGTGATCAGACAAAAAAATTCCAGGACATAGTTCATCAGCACTTGATGTCGCGAAAATTAGCTAAATGAAACAGTTCTGTAACAGTAGAGACATACACCATGTATATAGACATCATGTATAGAGACATACACCATGTATATGACACAGTCAGCAGTCGCTGAAAGTAAAATTATTCGCTTATTGTGAGTTGTTGCTGATAACTACGTCCGTAATACTACTACGTACAAAAAGTACCCGGAATTTGTAAAAAATCACATAAATTGTTATTTGTTCATCAAAACTTATTTTGTCCCCTTCAAAGTAGGCTAACGTTTAATCCAATCCTCCACACACCGCTCATAGGCCGCCTGTATCGCCTTCAGCTCCTTCAGCGCATTTTGTTTGATGGCCTCTATCGTTTCAAAGTGGCGACCCCGTAGTGGCAATTTTAATTTTGGAAATAAAAAAAAATTACGGAGCCATATCCGGTGAATACGGTGGTTGGTCGATCGTATTTATTGAGTTTTTGCTTTATATTCGGTCACAATCGTAGCTCGGAAAGATGGCGTGTTGTCGTCGTGCAAAATCCAAGAATTTTCCTTCCACAATTCTGTCCGTTTCCGACGGCTACTTTCGCGCAAACGCCTCAAAATGTCGAGATAATACTCCTTATTAATCGTCTGTCCTTCCGGAGGGATTTCGGAATGTACCACGTCTCGATAATAAAAAAAAAACGATAGCATCACCTTCACTTTCGACTGATTGACGCGATTCTTTCGGTTTCGACTCATCATCATAGCGCTATTCCAATAATTGATGACTTATTTGCATGTCGTACTCGTAGATCCCTGTTTCGTCTCCAGTTATGATGCGTTTCATGAAGTTTGGTTCACTATCGGCTCTGTAAACCATGTCAAGAGCAACCTGCTTCCGATGCTCTTTTTGAAGAATATTCAGTTTTTTTGGAACCAGTCTCGCTGCAACGCGTTTCATGCCCAAAATATCATTCAAAATACCATGAGATGACATTGTCGATATGTCACACTCTTGAGCCAACTTTCTAACACTCGTGTGGCGATTTTCAAGCACTAATGTTTTGATTTTGTCGATGATCTCTGCTGTCGTAGAGGTCGACGGACGACCGGAGCGAGGCAAATCTTCGACGAATTCTCGGCCCGTTTTGAACTCCTTATACCACTCGTAGGCCTGTGTTTTGAACATACACGAATCACCAAAGCCTTAGATAACATTTTTAATGAATTGGCACACGAAATTTCGTTTGCGGCACAAATTTAAAAAAACGCGTTGTTCCACTATTGTTTTTTTGTGTACAATTCGCCGAGCACACTTGAGGTCGTCTATTACTAACAGCTGCTGTAAACACGCTGAGTGACAGATCGCGCTCTAAACAGGCTTGGTAATTAAGGAAGGGGCTACCAACCTGAACAAAAAAAACATTTTACCGATTCCTTTTAAGCGGTTCATTTAAATCCAAATTTCTGGGTACTTTTTGTGGACGTAATTTATATAATCTATAAATATGGACGTTCAAAAAACACTTGCACCGCTTTGCCGCCAGCTCTTGGGCTATTACGGTACGTTCTCGCGAAAGCGTCCGTCAAAAACTTCATCTCGGAAACGGAAATACTCCGGTCACGCGTCGCCATGTATAACACGAAGAATATAAAGGCTTTTCAATCGGTGCGCTGCAATGATTTACTTTGTCGTGTACACACGAAACTCAGAAGGGACACGATATCGGATTTATCGACGCCATATAGAATAGCAATGCGGACCGGAGTCTTCCGCGCATCCACCATCAATTGTCAGAATTGCAACGCGCAAGTTATCGGACTGCGGAACCATGATATAATGCGATTTAACGCTACGTGCGCGCTACAAGAACAAAGACGATTTTAGCTGCGGCCGTTGGAAACGGGAGATGCCCCCGGCTAGAAAACATGTAGCGTCGTTTACGGTAATTGTTTACATCAATATTGGCTTTCAATTACATCCGTATACGGCAGGTAATGTGATTCGGATACTGATTTTTCGCGTAGTCCGTTCGGATACTTTTACAACAAGGCGAAAGAGTAATTTTTCATCTAGCGTGGAAAGAGAATTGCGTCGTACATTACAATCTGGTAAAGCTTAGGATAAATATATGTTACGTTAACGGTTCTATACTTTCCGATCATCTCTTGAAGTGGTTTAGTTTAGAAATTACTGAAATAGGAAACACAACTCCACAGGGCCGTAGTTAGGGGAGGGGCAATGCCCTACCTTAAAATGCCAGTGCCCTACCTTAAAAATGACACACAATAATTAATAACATTGAATTATTAATTGTAGTACGTTTTCTACAAGTTAATAAAATTTCTAAATCCAAAGACAAATTTACTTGTGACGTAATTACAGTGTCTTTGTTTATCTACTGGTTTCATAGCTTTTCGTCGATGCGGCAGCTTCGCGTTTGTGCGATTCCCACTCCGCAATTCTCTCCACATGGCCACTGGTAAACGAGCGAGTCGGAACGAGTTAGTTACATGATTTGTTTGCATGGTGACGCGGACTGCTGTCTATTTTTAATTTTTGTTTTTTTATAGTGTGCTCGTTAGAAATTATTTGGATATAAGAAAGTTTTTTAACAAAAAGGCCCTTGAGGTCGGGCCGAAGATCACCCGCATTCGTCAACACAGATAGAAGAACATGTCAAAACAGAAGATTCAGCAGTTATACAGGTACCTTCTACAAGTAAAAGTGAAAAAGTTTCTACTGTCGGTTGTGGAATTCCAGATGATACAGCTCAACTTGGGGAGCCAATCAAACAGATTATTTTGAATAATTACCCGAGAGAAAACAATACAGCTTTCGTAGCCGATTGGTTCAAAATGTTCAAATGGTTGCAATATTCTGTACAACGGGATGCGGTATTTTGTTACCCATGCCAGCAATTTCTACCACATGGAAGTAAACAAAATTCATACACTGACACGGGTTTCAGAAACTGGAAAAATGCTTCAGATTCAAAGTGTGGTTTCCCTAAACATGAGAAAACATTACCACATATTCAAGCTATGTCTATGTGGAAAGATAAAATCCACAGAGCAACTACTTGCTAGGCACTTCTAGCAGGTTTGGTACTCTGCTCAACCACAATGTCTTGGAAAAATTCAGATATTATGTAAAGTCCATTATTGAAGTGATACAGTTTCTAGCAGTCAATGAACCTGCTTTTCGAGGAAATTACGAATTAAATGAAGAAAAGGAAAGAGGTTTATTTCAAATCTTGTTTGAATATACTATAAAGAAGGATCCAATCTTGAAAGAAGCTGTCGTTCATGTTCCTCAAAATGCAAAATATCTATCACCAGAAATACTTACAAAATCAAATAATCCAGGGAATGGCGGAAACTGTTCGTAAATCTATAGTCGCGGATATTCAAGAATCTGATGTTCCTTGGTTTACACTAATGGACGATGGAACTCGGGACAAAAACAACAAAGAAAAATATAACAACAGATGTACGCTTTGTTAAAAATGGAGCTGTGAAAGAGTCATTGCTAACTGTGATTACGACTAAAAACCTAGATGTAGCCACTTTCACTGACGCTACATTGAATATCCTGATAAATAAAATTGACATTACTCTTGAAAAATTTTACTTACCTAAATCTTACCTAAATTATCTTACCTAAAATTTGGTTCTAGCTACGGTCGTGCAACTCCATGTTTCTATTTGAGTAATTTCGACAATAGTATATTGTGCAACAAGTGCAGAAAACGGCTAATTTCAGAGAAATTGCATTTTTTGCACATGTTGCACACTATACTATTTCTACGACTGCACATTTTTTTATAAAAAATTAGAAAGAAATTTACTACAAGCATTTATTTTTATATACTTAACTATATTAAAAAAAAAAACGATGAAACGAGGACTAGATAAAATTTTTAAAAATATTAATATCAATTTCGTTTATAATTCTAAAAATAAACTACAGACGCTTTTTGGGTAACCCCAAAGACAAAAACGACAATAACTAAAAGTCAGGAATATACGAAATATGTTATAAAGATTGTGATCAAAAGTATATTGGGCAAACAAAAATGTGGCAGAACAGAAAAATCTTGTGTTGCCCAAAACACTTTTGACAACAACCATAGGATAGACATAAATAATTTAAAATTAATTAGAAATGTAACAAACAGTAGACAGTTGGATGCTTTTGAGAGTTTAGAAATCATTAAGTGTAACAGTAGTACGAATAAGGACAATGGTCCGATACCCACCAGTCCACTGTTTGCTCTGATATACAAATACAGTTACGGTTCAGTACACCGTGGCAACAAATTTAGTATAAATAGTGCAAGTGTGTAGGTTAGAATTTAGTTTTAATCTTCTTCTGAAGATGCCAACTTAGTTGGCGAAACGCGCGTCGAGAAAAGTATAGTAGTTCGGTGTTTCGTGGAAAACGTCCAGTTTTTTGTTTCTACGTCGAAGGTTCCAGTACCCACTCCAGGAACTTGTCTTGCTGGAACGATTATTTTATACTGCGCATGATCTAAAAGTTCAAATCAGTTTATAACACCTTACGGGAATAAACCTAAACTCTCAATATTTTGTACGTGCCGAGTTCAATTGACTCGGCTATTGGCTAAAGGGGAATTAAGACACGTCTTATAATCTACGAATTACAGCATAGAGCTTTAAGTGGAACATCTAGATCCTCCATCAATTGTTATACCTTCGTAGCCGCAGGAAACACGCTTTTTCTCTTAGCTCGCATTGATAACGCCCTGCCGGGGGTTATTTCGTTTGCTCGTTTTAAAAACTAGAAATTTCATCAAAATTCGTTTTCGTAAATCAAAAAGTTCGTATTGCTGTGCTGTGCTGTGGTGAAACTTCATAAAAATCAGTGATATTTTGCCGATTATATATATGTATATTAAAAAAGAAAACTGTATTTGTGAACTGATGCACCGTTAAATGTTTTCAAATAAAACTGCAGTTATTTAAAAAATCGTGTGAACATTCTTTCTTCTCCAATAAGCAGTACATTTCAAAAATGTTCCTGCATAGTGCAAACCACTTTAACCACACATTTCAAATTAAAATGAAAGGTTTGGTTGTAGGGAGAGATTTAAATCTACTTGTTGTGTTAAGATGAAACTGTCAGTATGAGTCTAAGTTTAATTCTAAGTTTAAAAAAGATGTATATTTATTTGAACTTCGATAAATTTGAGTTCTAAAAAAAGGTGTGTTAAAGTGAACTACCATACACAGATCATTTTCATTTGCTGTGATACTAGACTCCACGTTCGGCTGGTACATGCTGGCGCGAATGAACTCGCTAAACGCTGGAAGTCAGAACGGCCAGTTTATTTTCCCATAAGGTAATCTCGTTCCGTCGATACCGTCTGACAGAGATATATTGCAGTATCCAGTCGCCCATGTAAATGACCTTTCGATTTCCCGTCCTACTTCTAAATTACATCAAAAGGTCTGCCGGCACGTATAGCGCGCTTTTTTGAACTATTTCCTTTTAGAGCCATTACATGCAGACGGGACAAATTCCGTCATTAAGATTCGGGTCATTTCCATACCTGTCAAGGGGGCGCAGATCGCAGCCGATTCTTTATCGTTGCGCCCTGTTTTCCATCGTCTTTTTTTCAAATGTCACAATTAGAGCTCGGCGTGAACTACACAACTATGGAACTTATCACTAAGGTCCGGGAGAGTATGCTGTCACGCAGAGCGATAATTAAAGTATAAACCGTATTTTGTAAGCGAATATTTCTTGCCCCTGTATACCCACGCCACTGTACGCGATTTACTAACTCGTTCGTGTACTCTATTTACATATTACCTGATTTTGTGTGGATTTCTGCAACAATGGCACAGTAGTTACCACTTGTGAATATAGTTAAAAATATGATTGAAAATTACAAGGATGTTACAATAGACGGATCACACATTTTATGTATTCTCTGCAATCGTCGATATATATTTCGTGATCACTGAGAGTGTAAAAGACATTTAAATTCGAATATCCATCAAAAAAATATACCTGGTACGGTTAGAAAAGAGGAATTTCGGTTTGATTTGAGCATAATGTTTTACGTATGCAGCCTTGCGTGGAACATGGTCAACAATATTTACTTTAGACGTTTTTTAGCCAAATATGTATACGACTTTCCATTGCCTAGTAGCCACACATTGCGTAAAACATGTTTACAGAAGACATATCAACGTGTCATGGGAAATATCAAAGAAGACATACGCAATAAATTTCTGTGGCTGACAGTGGATGAAACAACAGATTTTACGGTAATAGGGTTGTTAATGTCTCCGATATTGATATCTAATAAACGGGTTTTGCAAACAGCGGCTAGAAGTATAGAAATAGTAGTAACACGTGCGTTGTCCACTGTGGATGTAAAAAATAATAACGTACTGATCTTAGTGACAACAAAAAACTGTTAGTGATACGAACAATTGTGCGAAATTCGTGAAAATAATGTGCGGGTTGTGTCGTCCTCTGTCCATGTGAATTATTTTGAATTTGCACCTTTAATTTCAGTAGATGTGGAACGATAATTTTCAGCAAACAGTATTTATGAATGACACGAGCAATAGGTATGTACATACATCTCATATCTCATGTCATCTTCCGCCAATAACATGACGTATTACGAGTCCGGCCCTGCGTTATACCACACGTTCCGAATCCCATTCATTATCAGAGCATATTGATAATGCTTCTACGTTCTATCGGCGGCACCAGGCGGCGGTAGTTCCTTCAGTAATATTATAGATATTTCACTATTTTTAATATTCAGAATTGCACAATATTATAGTGACACCATTAACTTGTACGGATGTCTTTTAGATGCTCGCGAATTTCGCGTGGGTTTTTTGGATAATATTGCAATGTGCTGTATAAACCACCAAGAATGAACATTACAATGCATATGTACATCTTCATCGCCGCACAGTGGGTTAGAATTGGAAAATCCTGGCCAAAAATCGAAAAATCAAGTTCGTTATATTCTGTTTTAATTCATATAGCTTTGTGAAGCAGGGTTTCCTGCGTGTAATACTGAAACGACAGCTACCTAGGTTTTATACCTGCCGTTCTACTTCAGTCGGAAGTTGGCCACCTTCGAGTGCGTAACGGTACAATAATCGGTCCCGAAATACTCAACGTTCGTGTGTTGTGAATTTTTGTTACCACAAGGTGTAGTTCCGACTTTAAACAATGGAGGCTACTCTTGAAGATATGTAAAATAGTGTCTATGCATTGAAATTCAAATTTTTGTATTTATTATTATGGAAAATAAATGGTAACTCTGCGCTTATAATACAAACGCGCATGTTAAGGTAGCGAAAGAAAACTAGGAAAATAGTTTGTACCTACAGTGTTCTAACACTAATTCACAATTTAACATGCGGGAAATATTAGTGGAATAAGAAATTCATAAAAATTGGCTGCTTGAAACTGCTTATTTCAGTGAAAAATGCAAAAATAGAAAGGGGCGCATCCAATAGAGCTTTCTCGGGGCAATTCTAACTGTACCTGCGTCAAAGCAGGTGTTCATCCCCAATAGAATAGTAAGTCCCAACCAAGGGGGGAAATGTATATGCCTGGTGTACACTATTGACCAGTGGAAGGAGAAATATAGGGTGTCTCAATGTTCCGTGAAATATATATTTTTTATTTTATACTAGTTAACCTAATCCAACTTAACTGAGATTATCTGCGATCAATTTTTAACACAACATAATTTTAGTAACCTAATGTAACTTAATTGAAGACACGTTGCGTGCAATTGTAGTTTCCAAAAAGTTCTTACTTTTGGCCATCCATTTCTTCAGGGAGTTAGATTAAAATCGTATTAATGAAAAATATAAATAATCTTATTCGAATCAAAATATGTAGCTTTTTTAAGAAAATTTTACTTCCGGTTTTCAACCTGTTTTTTTTCGGTAAGGAGATTTAGTTGAAATTATATAAGCAGAGAATATCAATGCTCTAATTTTGATCATAATACATCACCTTTTATCGCGAAAAAATGGTTACATGCGGTTGCTGCAGGTCCGCCATTTTGTTTCCCTTTCGAGGAGAGTATTAAATTGAAATCTTATTTACAGAAAATATGAATACTATAATTTGGATTTTTAAAAAGTTGCTTTTATCGCAATAAGCGGTTACTTTCGGACCGCCATTTTATTTTTTTGAAATAAAAATTTGAAATCAACGACCCAAAAAACATTAAATTCGATATAGTTTGACAAATTTTCTACCTTTCTCGATTTTTGACCAGGATTTTCCGATTCTAACCCACTGTACGCCGTGCTCTAGCCATGGCGTAGTATAATATATTTTAATTACCAACCGATGGCGTCAACTTAATCGACGAAAGCTCCTTTCGTTGGCGTTAAGCGAAATGCTCCGAAATGAATCCAATTATAATTTTACGGCAAACTTACTTGGGAAGTTATTTCGTATTTAATGCCGTGGAGTTTTCCGAGTATATAGCGCGATGAACTTAACGTAAGTTGGGAAATCCTTTTATCCGATAGGTTTATTAAATAAAGAAAGGCTTCGTTACCATTAAAGCGCTCAGGGATTATTGCGTCCGCAATGATATCGCTATGAGTCCGTTGCCAAAACCGACGGAACAAGAAGAGATTCCAGTCTTTAGCACATACAACTGGGATGAAGTTGGTTAATGAGCGTATTCCGGCGAATACATTCATAACACAGGCACACAAAAATAAAACAGTTGTCTGTCCGAGAGGTGCCACATGTATATTCCCATGTATTTTTGGTTACTGAACACGATCCCGCCGTCAGATTTTCTCCATATCGACCCAGATTTCTCCTAACCTCAAAAAAGCATTAAAAACCCGGAAAATCGACAAATGAGCATAAACGATGTAAAAATCTGTTGGTCGGTGAAAATCATGCCCAGAATTATGCATTCCCTTGTATTTTTGGCCGCTGAACACGATCCCACAGCTAGATTTGCTCCATATGGTCACAGATCTTGCCTAACCTCAAAAAAAGCATCAAAATCTCACAAAATCGAAAAAACAGCTTATTTAAACTATGTAATATCTGTTGTTTGATGATAATCCTCAAAAATTGGTCCGACACACGTTTGAGGTTTAAAGAGGGGGGGAGGACACCCCATAAGGGATTCCATATCCCAGTAACTCTACAATTGAAGCTTTTAAGCTCCAATAACCGCATACCTCCAACTTTTAAACCGCCCTGACCTTACGACTTAAGCTGTCAAAACCCCGTCACCCCATAACTTGAAATATTAAACCCCCATAACCCCACAATCTCAACTTTTAGACCCCCATCTACGCAAAAATCAATTTTTTCGAGCCCGATAACTCTAAAACTGAAGCTCTTATGCCCAATATCTCTATAACCTATGCTTTCAATCCACATGACCCCATGTGACCACATGACCCCCATAACCCCATAACCTCAACTTTTAGACCCTCATGTACACAAAACTCAATTTTTCGAACCCGACAACCCTAAAACTAAAGCTCTTATGTCCCAATATCTCTATTGGAGATATTAGGGAGATATTATGGAGAGTTGAGGTTTTGGTGTTATGGGGTTATGGAGATGTGAAAGTTCAAGTTATGGGGTCATGGGGATTAAAAAATTAGATTATATAGATATTGGGGCATAAGAGCTTTAGTTTTAGAGTTGTCGGGCTCGAAAAATTGATTTTTTGCGAGATGGGGGTCTAAAAGTTGAGGTTATGGGGTTATGGGGGTTTAAAATTTCAAGTTATGGGGTGACGGGGCTTTGTCAGCTTATGTTATAAGGTCAGGGGGTTTAAAAAGTTGGAGGTATGCGGTTATTGGAGCTTAATAGCTTTAATTATAGTTATTGGGATATGGGGTCCCTTTATGGGGTGTCTCCCCCCCCTCTTTAAATCTCAAACGTGTGTTAGACAATTTTCCTTTAATCTGTAAACTAACTGTCCAAAACCTGTAAAATAAAAAAAATCAAATTGATTTAAGTTTTCGGTGGGGTTATCTTATTTTGAGAAAAATTTCGCCCACTGTGTGGCATCGTATTCAGTGGTAAAAAATACATGGGAATACATAATTCTGGGCATGATTTTCACCGACCAACAGATTTTTACATCGTTTATATGCTCATTTGTCGATTTTCCGGGTTTTTTTTATGATTTTTTTTGAGGTTAGGAAAAATCTAGGACGATATGGAGCAAATCTGACGGCGGAATCGTGTTCAGCGGCCAAAAATACATGGGAATTTACATGTGGCACCTCTCGGACAGACAACTTTTTTATTTTGTGTGCCTGTGTAATTTGAAAACAAACACGTTCCAAATATTCTACATACAAAATTACTGAAGTATGTGTCATGGAAACTCATTCTACACTTTCTACAAAATAAAAAAAGAATGCACGTCACCGATGACTCTACTAAATGAGTGCAGTGATACCTCCACTCAATTAAACCGCTCGTCAAAATTAGCGTAACACTTTTTAGATTAGTGCCATTTGTGTTCTATTCGAGTTAGAGGCTTGCGGTTTTTAGCTTTCGGTAGCCTATAGGGTTGGTTTTAATGACCCGAAGTCGCAATGCTGTGACTTAAACGGTTCGCAGTCCACACCCCATAAAATAACCCCATGTCGAAATTTGAATACGCAAGATTTTGACGCCAATTTCAGAGATCTACAGGATCGACTAGGAAGGAAAACTCCGCCGAGGGAAAACTCCATCACGGCACACATTAAGACCTCCATAAGCCACCCTGTCCCATCTCTTTAACCCATTTCCAGACCTCATAAGCCACCCCTTTGCATTTACGCAGGGTTTTGCGTGGTTTGACCTCTGTTGGGCGAATCCATTGATCCTAATGCTACCCAGCGTCGGACTGGCCATATAGTCAAGGTGGCGTTTGCCAGTCGGGCCCCAGCCTGCACGGGCCCCCCACGGGCCTGGGCTAAATCTTTTAGCCTCAAAGTGGATTCTTATCAGGATGTTGGCGTTGTTGACCAGGCTGCAATTTGCGTGCTCTATGTTAAGAATGGGATCCCACAAGAACGGATGATCAGCATGGTTACAAGAAGATTACCAAGTTCTCGTAAACAATGAATTAGCCCGGTTAGGCTTAAATTTGCAAGATCTTATTAGCGTATCATTTGATGACGCCGGAAATATGGCAGGCAGGTATAATGGTCTTCAAGCAAAACTAAAGGAAGAAGTGCCAAAATTAATTTTCACGCATTGTTGCGATCACAGAATATCGAAAAAATGAGATGGTGGGCTAAGAACAAAGCCTTGACCACTATAATGGAGAAAACTCGATACTACGCGTTAATGAAAATTTTAAGTGCCATATCTTCGAGCACGGAGTTCGAGACAAAGGTTTCGTTGCAAGCGAAGGCATTGATGGATTCCTTTTTGAAAACTGAAACTATCCTGACAGCCTTCGCATTCAAGAAAATATTTCACCTATCAACCCCAGTAAGCCAATATCTCCAAACCCCTACATTAGATTATCTTAAAGCTTGGGGATTCGTGGCTGAAAGTTTATTTGCATCCGACGTTCAAGACTTAATGCACGCCGAAAACATCACGACATACAAACCACGTTGCCGTTACGAATAATTTCTAAAAAACCGAAAAACACGACGAGTTATGCCAAGACGAAGTGATACTATTGGCTGCAGACCCAAAGAGATTATATTCTATTTCTGTCTACAAAGTCATTATTAACGCAGCTTTAGTTAAAATAAACAAAAAATTTATCTGCAACAAAGATTTAATGAAGGATGCCGCTTGTTTGGACCCGAAAAACTTTAATGAAATCAACAAAAATGGTATTCCTAATGACGCACTAAAGTCTCTCGCATCAATTGCAAATGTCGATCGCGAATTGCTGTCAAAAGAACTGGAATCGTTTGCAAATAGTTTTAATGAACTGTCTAAAACTCTTTGGGATGAGCACGTTTCACCTAGGCAGCATAAGCAAGACATGAATGACTCAGATTCTCAGAGTGAGGAAGAAGACGATGAAGATATCTTAGACCAAACAGCAAAGGACGCCATGTGTTTTTCCAGAAGTGGTTCGGACGTCTGTCAAAGTTGCATACCCTGTGCATGTAAACTTTTATAACAATATAACATACGTATCAGCACGTACTCCACCTTATATGTAGCATATCGTGTAATTATCACCATTTCGTTCACGCAAGTAACTTTTGAAAGGCGATTTTCAGCGTTGAAGCGCATTAAACGAGAAAAAACAGTTCTTGCCTCAGTAGAGAGCGAACTCTCTACTAACAGCTTAGCTGAAAGTTAAGTTCCTCTTTTAAAAAAAATGTTGATTGGCTATCTTCATATTTGTTATATTATTGAAATATAATTGGAACTGTACTTAGGTACCTAGTAATATATATCGTTAATAATTAATAATATATCCAGTCTCGGGCCCCTGGCTTGTGGGGAACCACCCGGGCCCTTCCGGTCCAGTCCGACCCTGATGCTACCTAATAAATTGGCGTGGGGTACCATAATTCCCTTTCACCCTTTTACAACTCAAGCACCCTTCCAAGCCACACCCACACCGACCTCCCACTCACCCCGCCCATGTAGAAGGCTTCGTGGGATGTCGTTTTGTCTCGAATTCATGTCATGGCATTACTTGTAGGCTCTCGAAGTTCGTGGAACACACTGCGGACGGCCGATTGAGCGCCAAAAGTGATAGTGGGTGCGTTGGAGATAGAATATCACATTTGACGCTCAATCGGCCGTTCACGGTGGGTCTCGTGAACTTCAAAAGCCTTCAAATAATACCATGTCTTCATTGTCTCGAATTCATAATTCGAGACAAATAGACATCGCACGCAGCCTTCTACAGGGGCGGAACCAGCAGGGATGAGTGGAAGGTAGGTGTAGGTGTGGCTTGGAGGAGTGCTTGGGTTGTTGTGAAAGCAAATTGTGGCACCTCACACCAATTTATTAGGCAGCACTAAGATCAATGGATTCGCCTATCAGAGGTCAAACTACGCAAAACCCTGCGTAAATGTAAAGGGGTGGCTTACGCGGTCTGGAAATGGGTTGAAGAGATTGGACAGTGACCAAATGCACAGAACTTATTGAGGAGGTCTCAATGTGTGCCCGAATGGAGTTTTTACCCGACAGCGTCCTTCTTAGTCCATCCTGTAGGTTTCTGAAATTGGCGTCAAAATCTTGCGAATTCAAATTTCGCCATGGGGTTGTTTTTTTTTGGGGTGTAGACAGCGAACCGTTTAACTCACAACGTAGCGCCTTCGGGGTATTAAAACCATCCCAATAGACTACCGAAAATTAAAAACTTTGGCGAGCAGTTTATATTGAAATATGTATATACAGACTGTCTCATAAAAAACGGCCAAAGCCATAACTCTGTGAATATTTTAAATAAATTTTTGAACATATGGAAATTTATATTTGCCTAAGGGGTGCTCTTTTTAGCATATAAAACATGGCGGTACTACTTCCGGTATTCCCGGAAGTGGAATACTTGTGGAACTGGACATCATTGTCATTTTTTTAAATGACACCCTGTATATTTTTTTCGATATTTCCACTAAGTGTAAAATTTCCTTTCCGATGATGTATCACAAGTCGATATTTCACCCTCAACAAACACCTAAAAATTTAATTCTTCCTGGGGTAAGATATATTGCAATTAAATTATCGAATGTGCCATGGAAAGTAAATAAATGGATTGTAATAATATTAACAAACAATACAAAAATATAAAAACCACCATCCTATAAATATTGTTCAAATTGATGATCACCTTGCTCAATACACACTTAGCATATCCTTCTTATAGCATTCGCCACATTCAGAATAATATTATCGGGTATTTGCCGACAAGGATTGATAATTATCTGCCTTAAAATTTCCACAGTTTCCGGTAGTGATAAATAAACAATATCTTGAAAATAACCCCATAACCAAAAGTTCAGTGGGGCAAGGTCTGGCGAACGTGCGGGCCATCGAATTGGTCCAGATGTTCCTATCCACTTTCAGCCAAATTTGTCATTTAAATAATTAATATTTAATCTGGCATTATGGGCAGGAGCCCCATCTTGTTGAAAATAGATTGTATTAAGCGTTGCAAGGGGTAATTCATCAAGAAAATTTTCAATTTCGTTGGTCAAGAGTTGATAGTACTTTTCACGATTTAGCACACCATCTATGAAAAATGGTCCAATCAACATATCCCCCAAAACACCCCACCACACGTTTACACTAAATCTTATTTGAACATTACATTCAACAATAATTCGAGGATTTTTATAGCCCCAATATCGATGAATATTCCTATTAAAAATGCCACTGCTGCTAAAAGTACATTCATCTGTCCAAATATTTTTTCTCGGAAAAAGTGGATCCACCATATCTGTGGATCCACCATAGTGGATGTGTTCCACCATAGTGGATTGTTTCACCATATTTAAGAAAAAACTGACAAAACCGTATTCTTCTCACTTGGTCATTATCTTTCACTTTTTGCGGTATGTATGGCTTGTATTTATGCTTTTTAAGTATATCATTAACAGTTCGTTTTGCTGAGCCAATGTTGCTGGCTATTTTTTCTAGTCGAAGTCCTTGGATTTGCTTGCACAGTAAGAAGAACATTTAATTCCACCTCTTCTTGAAATTGATGTACTGTCTTAGGTGGTTTTTAGCACCATAGGGTCTCAAATTGTTTTCAAGTCAAATTTGTCAAGTGTTGTGGAATTTCTCTATTCGGAAACCTTTCTCTATAAAGCTGCACCGCTTGCCTAAGTACTGCTTTTATTTTGCATTCGAAATACACTTGTAATATATCAGTTAGATGATTATAATTCATTTTTGTCTTTGTGAATTCTGATAAATCACTAATCAAGATGCGACAACCAACAAGACTATCAGAGAAACTGTAAAAATTATACTAAATGTCATTTTGTTGACAACTGTGTCTGTTTTTGTGTTTCATGACACATTCGATAATTTATCTAACCCCAGGAAGAATTAAATTTTTAGGGGTTTGTTTAGGGGGAAATATCGACTTGTGATACATCTTCGAAAAGGAAATTTTACACTTAGTGGATATATCGAAAAAAATATATAGGGATCATTTAAAAAAATGACAATGAGGTCACTTCCGGGAACACAGGAAGTAGTACCGCCATGTTTTATATGCTAAAAAGAGCACCCCTTAGGCAAATATAAATTTCCAGATTTTCAAAAATTTATTTAAAATATTCACAGAGTTATGGCTTTGGCCGTTTTTTATGAGACAGTCTGTATATACTTTTCGCAAGCGCAAACTCGTTTTTTTACTTAAATCTTGGAATCACACCCTAAAAATATGACGTGTGTCCCATGTTCCGCTATTGAAAATTCCACCAACCCCCACTGCTGTTAAATACACGTTAAAATTTTGTATCGCACAATTGTAAGTGAAGGAGTAAGACGCCCCTGTGAAATGATCACTTGTTTATTTTCGAAAGCCTTGAGCTAAACAGAACTGTTTTAATTTTTCCGAAAAAAGATGTCCGTTTTTCTGCTTCGTGTCTTATCCTTTATTTCCCTTTTTTTGGTTGATCTCTTTCCTTGGTTCTAAACCACCAATTTTTCCCTTAGTGCGTTTGCAATTTGCATTATTTCTTCCAACTGTTAATTTAGTATTCCGTCATATAATCGTGAAACGCATGCAAAAACACGCCCTTGAGTTGTACGGCTATTTGAAAGATAATACAATTTTTAACTGCCTTGTTCTGCAGCGATGCGCTTTAAAAATCGCCGATTTTTAAACGTTTAATTTCGTGCAGCGCACATTTTATCGTGTAAATGCCGGCGAAATCATCACAGGTTTGAAGAGCGCTCACAATCACGGCAGCTGTAGAGAGCCAGCTTTTACATGTGCATTGTCCAATAAAAGTCTCCGCCCTGTCGGTATCAAACGCTTTAACGACAACGTTTCAGCTATTTTGTTGAAAACGGACGGGCGCAGCATCTTGCTGGAAACGGCGCGGCGGTTCGCTCCGCGCCTTCGAATTAGTGGTGTTGGTGGACAACAGAGTGGAACGCCGGATATTAGCTTACCTTTACGTATTTCGATTATTTGCCGGCGCTGGTGTAATTATATCCTAAATCGTAGTTGAATAGCTGTACATTTCCCTTGGCGGGCCTTCTATGCCCTCAGAAAGGTTTTGCAGAGTTTCTCAGTTCCGAATGCAATTTGGTTTACACAGTGCACCTGAAACTTTTCATAGAAGTATTACTTTACATTTACGTACTTCATTTATTATTATGTAACCTACTCAAGTCAATTACCAAATAAATATTTAAACGTTATTTAAACCGGTATCATTTTAATTCCATTGTTTTTCATATTTAAGATTCTGTTTCCATATTTACTGAGTATATGTTAATATATACGAGGTGTGTAAATTAAGTAATGAGACCTGAGAATAATTTCTTATCAAGTAATTTTTTTTTAATTTCTTTTATTCGAATAGAATTAGTTTTCAGTATCGTTTTCTTCATAGTAACTTCCTTGGGAAGCCACACAGCGCTGGAGACAGTTCTTCCATTCCTCATAGCAGTGCTGGAACTCATATACTGGAATCGCCTTCAGCTGATCGGTTACAGCCGTTTGAATGTTTTCTATGGTCCCAAAATTACGTCCATTGAGGTTATTTTTCAATCTCGGGACCAGAAAATGGTCACCAGGACTCAAGTCAGGCGAATAAGGAGGCTGAGGAGCCACAGGAATGTTTTTACTGACTAAAAACTCGTTCACTGAAATGGCTGTGCGACAAGGCGCATTATCGTGATGCAACATCCAGCTGTTATTGTTTGGTCTCACACGCTTGATCGTTTTTGGAAGTTTGTCAAGAACCTCTCTGTAAAAGTGTTGATTTACTGTTTGGCCTGGAGGCACAAACTCTTTGTCTCCGTGTCTCCGTAGGCGTGTTGAAGTTTTGCAAACGTATCCGTTGCGCTGTGTCCGAGTCTGAAGCAAAACTTGATAGCACACCGTTGCTCAAAATTAATGTCACTCATTTTTAAAACACACTAGAAAAAATAGTTTATGAAAACAGTCACAAAGAAGAAACAAATGACACTAACAAGTTCAAACTTCTACCGAAGGTGCATTACATGTTAACCTACCGCTCTTCCAAGTCCCGTCTCCGCAGTGTTGCTAGATCAGGGCTACGTTGCCAGTCTCATTACTTAATATACACACTTCGTATAAAGAGTGCACTAAGAATACATATTTTAATTATGGACTTTACGAGGGAAATAACGGTACGACCTAAATAGTAAAATTCTGAAATTATATTCCACCACTTACACAAATACTATCTATTAGCATCAATTATAGGGCCCTTTTGTTAGGTACACATCGCTGCGGCACATGTTGTTTGAATAGTACCGTTAATACTCGTCTGGCCCGAAGTAAAACATCAAGAGGGCGAATTCTCCGCGTTTGCAATTTAGAATTTTGCTGCAACGAGGGCTTCGGCTATTGTTTTCCGCTAAGTAGCTACTTCACGAAGATATTTGAAACATGTGTTCATTGTCCGGTATTAAGCGTCTAATTTCTCCGTATACACTCCGAACAATGGAATGCATTTACCAGAAATATCTAGGCTGGCATTGTCCGGTTCGAGGTAGTGCTGGGGATTCTCCTCTCGTTCTTATAAATCTATTTTCAGCGTAGATAGATTATTGTTTGCGCCAGATACTTTTCGACGAATTACGCCGTCAAACAATTTACTTATACATCATGTACTTATACATCATTTATAATATATACATTTACTTTTATTTATACATTTACATACAGGGTTGGAACGTCCAAGATTTCAAAGTCGAGCATTAAGAGATAGAAAAGAATAAACTCTTCAAATAAAGGGAACTGCCAGACTGATATGTCATTTTAAAACTTTTATGAGCGTTATTCTCTGTCTTTGGTGATAGGGTAGCAATAAAATATGTAGGCGGGACGCCCCGCTCATAAATTATAATGCGCACGTGTGAATTGAATTATTATATCGTTATTGGTCTACGAAAAATAAGCACTCGAGTATTTCTGTGCGTACGCAGTATTCCGAGAAGTTAAATGTATTTTAGGCGAGTCCATCGTTGGGCCATTTTTTATAAACGGTTCCTTAAATGCCAACACATATTTAACAAATAAAACAAACTTTTTACGGACATGAACACGAAAGACCACGAAATTTATATGATTTACGGACCAGAATTGTACAAGTCCTAAATAATATTTCCCCTGAAGTGTTAGAACGCGTAAGAACTGAGTTTTACGATAGACTAGGTTTTTGCGAAGCACAAAGGGGCGACATTTTTTAACCACTTATTCAGTAGGCATTTCTTCTTTCTTTCGTCTTATAACCGGGTTGATTTATATTTTTATTTTTTTATTTTTTATAGAACTTCAATTTTATTTTCTTGCAGACCGGTTAGTTAAGGAATGCAAAAATTTGAAAATAAATACAATTACGTTCGTACACTTCTTTTAAGTGTATGGGATAATTGTAAGTCAGGAATTACGTAAGAATTTCGTTTCATACAGCTAAGTCGATGTACACTCTCATAGCTGCGAAAAAGTACTGAGTCCCACTCACTCAAATTCCGTAGGTGATGAGCGGTGTCTCTCCACTCCACTTTCCAGTTTATGTTACGCGCAGGTCTCATGCGTTTCTAATACGTACACAAGCGTGAAACAATGTGGCATCTAACTGTCTTTGTCTGTCCTTACTGGTGTCTTTTAACTTATTCTCTTATACACATGTATCGTCAATATATAAAGGTGCAACTTCCTAGGGTGTATACATTTACTTATACATCATAACCATCACAATATAATACATGTAATTAAAGTAATTAATATTAAATATAGTAATAAAAGCAATAAATTCACCAATTATATACGACGTAGCTTGGTTAACAGTATTATCACGAACTGGAGAAGATTCTTAAAATGTTTATAAAGGGTGTTCCATAATTCACGCAAGATTTGTATTTGCCGCCATTTGTGCGGTAAATTTTGGCAATCAAAAAAAGAAAACCATTTGACAGCTGACCGTTTAAGGTTAGTAAAAATGGAGCGCCACACGAGAGAACAACGCGTTTTCATTGTTGAACAATATTTCAAAAAGAATGAAAGTTTGGCTGTTGCAGTTCGCAAAATTCGTACAAAATATGGTCGAAATATTGATTTAATTTCGTCAACTATGAAGAGGGTAATTGAAAAATTCAGGGAGACTGGGTCATTTAGGCACGCTAAACACGCTGGCCGTTCAACTGATAAAATCGAAGAAGTGCGTGGGAGTGTTGGTGAAACTCCATGAACATAGATTCGGTTTAGTGGACAAGAATTGCAAATTTCAAGAAGCTCCCTATAGCGTGCACAGCGAAGAGAGTTCGTTGAATGGATTATTGAATAACAACAAGTGAATGCTGATTTTGCAAGCAAAATCATCCTAATGAAGCTTATTTTCACCTTGATAGCTTCGTTAATAGTCAAAATTGCTGCATTTATTGTCGAAAAACAAATGCATTCACAACGTGCCGCTGTTTGGTGCGGATTTTGGGCTGGAGGTGTTATTGGACCATACTTCTTCGAAAATGAGGCTGGTCAAACTGTTACTGGTGATTGATATCACGACATGGTAACCGAGTTTTTTCTGCCTAAATTGGATGATATTGATGTGGACGACATGTGGTTTCAACATGACGGTGCGACATGCTATACAGCCCGTGAAACAATCCAATTACTGCATGAGCCATTTTCTGGTCGTGTACTCTTTCATTTCGGTGATCAGAAATGACCCCCTAGATCATGTGGTTTAACACCATTGGATTTATTTCTATGGGGTTATTTGAAGTCAAAGGTATATGTCAACTGGCCCACACCTACCCGTGCATTGAAGGTGGAGATTCAACGTTGCTTCTCAGATGCAATTGCTCAACGTTGGTGAAATTCCGCCACATTTATGCAATCTATCTGTGTTTTCTATTTCATTCAAATCTTACGTAAATTTTGGGACACCTTTTATTTTGAGAACTATCATCTACTGATGTAATACAGACATAATTAAAATACTATTTGCACTCACTTAACGTATCTGTAGAAGCACCATCATAAATTTATCTTAATTTTGTAAAACCGGCGTCTTTCTAGAATACACTTTCGAACTTATATGAAAATGGATCATGTATTGCGCCATCTATAAGCTTGTAGCAGTGTATTTACTTCTTCCACTATTTGTAGTGACTTCGCTAACGACTACTGTTCTGTAATTTTTGAATGGGGTCATACAAACCTTTATAGTTTCGATGAATATTGACACATCTTGAAAGTTGGTCTGACTCTCCTTAATAGCTGCAGCTGCAGAGGGATTTGATTGTAAAATGTCTTTATTTGCCGGAAAAGCCTCGTCAATACATAACCACAGCTGTGTATTTTTTTATGCACTTTTAGTCCATTTTAGTAGGTCAGTACTATTTGTAGATATGTAGTTACGTAACCTTGTGCGACTTGGTAACGTATTTGTTTCAAAACTAACGAAATGGCTGTTTATCGAGTTTTTTCACGATTTTCCAACCCTAATCATTACCCAGATATTCAGGAAATTATGGGAAGAATATGCTCTCTATTCTGTAAACTGGGTTTATTAAATAACCTCCAAAACCGAATTTCAACTGGCTCAAACCCCAAGCCTAACTTAAACGGTTCTTTTACTCTGTATTTCTCGAGCTTATACGTTTCCCATCTTCTGCGAGGCGCTGTTTATACGGTGATGTAAATTACCTAAACGTTTATGTATTTCAACTTTTACCACTAATAATACGGGGTCATAAATACTGTGCGCCATAAAAATGTTACTATCCTTTGTGTTTAACGTAATGGGCGTATGTAAGTCGCGTGGAGGGGGAGACGCCAGATAATTCCCGGCATATTTTACGATAACCGAAATTTATGTGACGTACAAAGAAATAGATTACGGAAATTAGTACATCTGCGGACGAATTCGGATAATAAGTTGGCCTCAGGGGTCCACATTACGCGAGGAGGCAATTGTGTGGGCCTGCAATTATGTAAAACAACTCGAGAGAGACTCCATTACAAAAAACAATTTGCTTTTTAGATGTCGCCCTTGAGAAACAATAAGCGGCTAGAATAAACAAACAATTACGAGCCCTCACAACTATATTTCGGACCAAGAAGACTAGAACTAAGGAGACCGAACTCTGGCTTTTCGCTTTATAACGCGACGGGCTCAAATATGTCCGCCTCCAGAGGCGCTGTAAACAGTAGTGTACTATACCGTTGCTACGGTATATAAACTTTAAACGGTATATAAACAGATATCTATACGTATACTGCGGTTCTGTACTAATCTGTGTGCGTTAGAGGTTAGAGTCCGGATCAGTGTCCGTGGTGCGAATACATTTGACAGACGATATTTTTCATGTCAAAGGTCAACATCGTCCAAAAATTAAGCTTTTCAAAGTCATTGCGTAATGTTTTAATAAATTTTCACGGTCAGTACTGCGCAATAGTCTGAACTCGTATAAAAGGGTAAGGCAAATTATAGGTACGTAAATGTGGAAATGCAATGTTATTGTGACACCTTTACAGAGATACGTGTCTGAAAGAGCAAAGGAAATTTCACAGATACATGCGAAATGAAAAAATCACTATTTACGCGTTATTTTACCCACCCAGCACCTATTCGCTCCCTTTTCCAGTTAACTTGTGGGACTAATAGTACTTTGCGCACGATTTTGGTGGTCAAACATAGTGTATATTATTTTTTTCTGGGTATCTGACGAAAAAAAAAACGCTAAAATTGCAAAAGTGGCTTATCTGAACAATGACCCTCAAAATATTTCATGTTACGTGCTTCAACGTTAACAATACAACAAAGGAAAATATTTCGTTTCATACATACATCAGTAATTTGAAATAACGTCCGGTTATTCGTACCGCTTCTTATATCACACAATGTAACACAGCACTTTCGAACCATATTTATTTTGTATGTATTTTTGCTAAAGCCAAACGGCATGTAAGCTTTGACAGCTTAATGATAAATGTCATATAAAACCATAGCATGGTTTTCTATGATAATTTGAAAAACATTCAAATGTGGTCCGCCGCTCATCACGTGACATCGAGTACATTACTGTTTACAGGCCTCCTGGAGGCGGACAGATTTGATCCTTAGATACCGAACGAGTTCTTGGTCCGAACCAAGAAGTCTAGAACTAAGGAGACCGAACTCGTTCGGTATCTAGGATCAAATCTGTTCGCCTCCAGGAGGCGCTGTAAACAGTAATGTACTCGATGTCACGTGATGAGCGGCGGACCACATGTGAATATTTATCGTGGAAAACCATGCTATGGTTTTATATGACGTTTATGAATGTAAGCTGTCAAAACGTGTGCTTACATGCCGTTTGGCTTTAACAAAAATACATACAAAAATAAATATGGTTCGTAAGTGCTGTATTGCATTGTGTGATACAAGAAGCGTTCCGAATAACCGGACTTTATTTCAAATTACTGATGTATGTATGAAACGAAATATTTTCCTTTGTTGTAATGTTAACTTTTAGATTATTACTTATTTCCTGGTATATAAAGTAGGAAATATATACAAAATACACGTTTTTGTGTTATACTTTCATAACTTGTGCCGATAATTGTTGTTAGCCCATATTTGGATAACAAAAAATCGAACAAATATCGAACAAATATCGAGCGTCTGCCAAATGTATTCACACTACAGACATTCACACGGACTCTAACCCCTAACGCACACAGATTAGTACAGACCACGGTATACGTATAGATTTGTATTTGTATACCGTGATTACTGTGGTACACAACTATTTACAGCGCCTCTGTAGGCGGACATATTCGAGTCCGTCGCGTTCTACAACGAAAAGCCGCAGTTCTGTCTCCTTAGTTCTAGTCTTCTTGGTTCGGACAAAGGTATTTTGTCAAAAAAATTATTCACTGCCATGTAAAAATTTGCAACCACGCTTTAAAAACCTAAAATATATCAAATTACATTACATTTGCAAGATAATATGCTGAAAATTATTATTAGCTCGGATTTGTTATGAATTTATGGCCAAAAATTTAAAAATCTGCTAAAAATGCTGACAACTAAATGTTCGGAAAATTGAGAAACCTGCCCTACAAAATATGTAAATAAAAAATTTTTGTTGCCGCGGTAACCATTAATTTCACAATTCGATGTGTCAGTCACAGGTGATTTCTGGTAGTTTTTGCGAATATTCATTATTTTTTAAATAAAATGGGCCGTGGACGTGCGACTGATCAAAAATTGCGGCAGCTCATTGTAAAAAAATACTGCAGTGGTAAAAAAATCCGCGAAATTGTGCTTTGCAAGGTCTACTGTTGGGGACATATTAAAGCATTACCACGAGATTGGAAATTTTGGGTCCTGGAAGTCCTGGAAGTCCTGGAAGACCCAGACTTGTTACTGAAAGGAGCCAAAGGTTGTTGGTGAAAATTTGCAAAAAAGTTGAACACCTTAAGGGATATAACAGCGCAATGGAACTCTGAAACAGGAGAAAGGCTTTCCCACGAATGTTGCAGAAAATACATTCTAGCATAAGTCTGGGCTTAGTTTTTATAAGGTATTACTATTTTATTTTTCAAATTTTTAATTTTTCAGTTTTCGTAAATTATCGTAGGCTAAAGAAAAACCTTTATTAACTGAGGCACAAAAAATCGACTGGATTGGGCCAAATCGAAGGTATCGTGGACTTTAGAAGACTGGTCAAAAGTAATTTTCAGTGACCAGTCCAAATTTGATGTCTGCGTATGCGATCATAGAAAAAGAGTAATAAGAACAAAAGTGAAGCCTTTTTTAAGGACTGCCTTAAACGAACCGTAAAGTTCCCGAATTTGGGGAGATATGTCCGCTAAAGGTTTGGGACAGTATGAGTCATAGAGGGTACCGTCAACGCTGACAAATGTATATAAATACTTACGAATAGCTTATTACCGACTGTTCAGGATATGTACCCAGAAAATAATTTCATATTCCAACAAGACGGCGCAGCTTCTCATACTTCAAAAAAGACGAAAAAGTGGTTCGGGGAACAGCATATACAAGTCCTATCATGGCCATCAAACAGCCCCGACCTAAATGTCATTGAAACACTGTGGCATAAGATATAAAGAGTTTTGAGATATGATCCTCAAAGAACGGTCTCTACTTTAAAGGAAAAAACTCTGCCGAGGCTTGGTTGAAACAATGCTGCAAGAATTGGGGTCGTAATTAAGGCAAAAGGTGACGTAACATCTTATTAGTATTTAAAATATTTTTTCCGAACATTTAGTTGCCAGTTATTTGGTTATATTTTATTTGTTTTGTAAATTTGTGACATTGTTAATTTGGTTTTTGAAAACATTAATTAAAATATACTTTTAAATTCTTTAAGTTCTTATGTACTGTCAGCTGCATTAGTCAATTTTTGCTTCATTATACATAAAAACAGACTAATACGCGAAAAATGCGTTTATCCGAACATATAGTTGTTAGGACTTGTAAATTCGTTGTTGTATAGACTTATTCACAGAATTTCGGAAAATAATAGTGTACACCAATGATAGTGAACACTTGTAACATGTGGGATCTAGGGGCACGCGGAATTACTCGCGACCCCGAGATTCCTTCTGCTACTTTCCAGATTACCGAGCGGTCTTTAATCTACACACCTATGATATTGTGAATTCGTTGATTAATTCGTTTAAGAGAGATATGCCCTAGAGCACCTGCTCGGCCTCCTTAGTATTCCGTCGCGAAATAAAACACAGCCGTGCAAATAAGGATCTTTACAAGGAGTCTTTAATCTAACCAAAACGAATAGTACAAATACCGTGAATTAACCCCCGGTCACAAGCCTTATTCCCGACGGTAACTAATTAATACTTGAGTCGCTTTAGTCAATACAACAGCAGAAATATTCTTGAACAAATACAATAATAGCAAACTTCAAGAATTAATTAAAGCCAACACGAAAACGTAAGTATTCATCGAGCGGAGGAAAGGAACTAACTATTTCGGGTCTATCACCGTCTATTCTAAACCTTTACGTCTCCACCCAGTGGCGGAGGGGACGTTAGACTTTTCATCAGTCCTGAGGTGACCACCCATTAACAACTTTTCTCATCCCACGATAGACGGTGTGACCAAGGGTTTTACATACTTTATGTATTTTTAGCAACCTGATCTCCCACATGTCGTTTATATGCTATTTTCATTTGATCATTTTCTCCGTACAACTTATCCCGACTGCCGTAACCGCACCGCGAGTTTTAATTCTAATTCGCCTCTGACCTAGGCCTCCCTGTCCATTCGTCTAGCCCCTTATGTTTGCCAGATGTGATATAAGTATCAAACTATGCCTATTTTTTCGAATGGAACAATTTACCAAATTTTCTAGCAAACCCATTCGTCACGGCCTAAACAACATATTCAATAAACGCCCTAAGGATTCTAAAATTGACCGGATAAACTAAATTTACGACATACCTCCTGAGGTCTCTCTGCAACGCTTTCTCCTAAATAAAATGTATTTCTATAGGCAATAATAACGATGATAAGGGGTGGGTAATTTATAATGAATAACCTTGTACAACTACGAGGTACAACTGCGGAGACGGGAGTCATTTGTTAGTTCCTTGTGACTGTTGTGAAGGCTATTCCAATATATGAGTTCCAGCACTGCTATGAGGAATGGAAGTGCTGTGTGGCTTCCCAAGGAAGTTATTTTGAAGGAGACAATACTGAATGTTAATTATATTTGAATAAAAAAATTAAAACAGTAAATCAGTCTCATTACTTAATTTACCCACCTCGTAGGCTAAAACTAGGTTAAATGATATATATCGCTCCTAACGTATTAACCCTCAGTTTACAAAGCGGTATATGTATCGCGACTTCATTAATTCTGGTTCGCGGGATGAAACAAGGCGGCCCTTATGTTTTTCGTCGAAGTAGCCGATAAGATCGCGAGGAGCGCTCCTAAGGGCCCCAAGAGGGAAGACGGGGGGGGAACAAGAGGGGGCGCACACGGTGTATTAAATTGTTAGACGGCGAAACCGCGATAACACACGAACCTGCGGTGAATGTGAAGCAGAAAGCAACCACCGGAACAGGAACCAGCCTCGCACAACTCAACAGGCTAAGGACAGGCGGCACAATAGCGCGGAAGAACTCTCTCGCAGTCGTCGAGGAGAATTTCTATTCACCTTCGCTTGGGGGGAGAATTATGGCTCCCAAGTTAATATACTGGGTGCTGATATTTAACGTCGTGAGTTATGAAGGCGATACCCGCGCGCAGAAACTCAATTACTGTAAATTTCCTTTTGGAGTTGTTATATCATAGGGTTGTCCGATGAAGAGTTTTGTTCCGCTCGAGCAAATTTTAGAATAAAACAAATAATTAAAAAATTAAGATACAGACGAAAATACGAATAATACACTTTCGTAAAGTGTCATTAGTGGTTTCTCACGTGGTCAAGACCTGGAAATCACTTCACTGAAAGCATTAAGGCCCTTTTATTACGATGTTAGCATACGAGTATATCTTCCGATACAGTTCAAAAAACTGTAAAATCTTTGAATTATTATTTCAAAGCCAATTCTGTATACAGGGTCACATTTAGCGTCGGATCCGAGAGCATGCGATAGTACATCAGAATAGGTAGGGGTTTTCATAAACATTTAAAAAAGCACCCTTTTCGAACTAAAGAGTGTTCTCCTTAAAAAAACACGTTTCTTTGTATTTACTGAACTAACAGAGTTATCCGTACAAATCTTTGTACTCAGCATATTGAAAGAGTTTGCATATTGAAAGCCTCTTATGCTACGAGGGTCGAAGATATGAGTTATCAACTTCAGAAATTACAAAAAATACGTCCCTGCACAAAATCAAGACGTTTGCATTTTTAGACAGAATCGTAGATTTTTAACAAAAAATATTTCTTGAAACATTTTTGTGTCTGTCAGAGTTTAACAGTAAATTCAATTTTTTAAATTCGCATTAATTTAAAAAAAAGTGCACCTTTGATTTTATTAGATTTTTAACCCATGTTATCTACAATTACAATTGCAATTACGTATGAGGTAGGTCCGAGTCCTGTGCACTTAAGCCGATGCTTATTGTGCCCTCACAGGCTAGTCATTCTATTAGTCCTGTTTCCGAAAGAAATTTAAGGACAGTTTCTAATGGAGCGTCTGTCACTTCTTTGGTTCTATTGTTGTAGCCCCAAAGTTCGAATGTGGAAGGGGGTTTCTTCCTCCGCACCACACCTCCTGCAGTCGACAACAAGTCAACAACTTGTTCAGTAAACGAAAAGATTTTTTTTCTAAAAATGTTAACACTGTATCGCGAAAAGGAAGCGTTTTAAGAAAAAAGTGTATAACTACATAAAAATTTTTGTTCAGTGTTTGAAAGCTTGATTAGTCAACTGAATCTGAATGTTTCTTAATGAGCGTTCGTAGTTGATTTCCATTGACCTGGAAATCAAGTTTGAACAGAACTGTGTCTGGTGATACTTTCTCCACCATGAGCTCGATGGACAAGCCAGTGGATCGCTCAGTTTGACAATAGCAGTCGTTTGAATTAGTCTACGTACCAGTGACGCGTCGAAAAAATGTTCAGATGGAGCAAGGGTTAATCTCAAGTTTCTTGTTAAACTGGGGAAAGAAGTGTACGGGAATGAATGTTTATCCCGCATAAAATTTTTAGAATGGTTTAAACGGTTTTAAAAGAGGGACGTGAAACGACCCAAGACGATCCGTGCCCTGGACGGCCCTCAACGGCAAAAACGGACGAAAACATTGGAAAAATTGGTAAATCAATCCGCGAAGATCGTCGTCTAAGCATCCGAGGGCTTGCTGAAATAACAGGAATCGACAAAGAAAGTGTTCACCTGATTTTTGCATGAGTCGTTCAACATGCGCAAAGTTTGCGCAAAAATGGTGCCAAAACTCATCACTCCCGAGCAAAAGGAATTAAGAATGAACAGTTGCGCTGACATTCTAAATAACATTGGCATTGATCCAGGCTTGTTAGACATAGTGACACTGAAGGGTACAAGATTCAAAAGTGTGGAAGCGGTTAAAGCAAAAGCGACGGAGGTTCTGAACCAGCTGACAGAAGCGGACTTTCAGCTTTCAACAATGGAAAAGTCATATGGAGCGGTTTAGAAATTGCCAAGGGGAGTACATTGAGCGAATAAAAGTGTTATGACAGCAGTTCGGTTATTTAATAGCCACACCTCGTAACTATGAATACTGTTTTATGTCCAGTCAATAATGTAATAGGTGTAGTATTATACACTTATACTGTGTTATATAATTATATGTACTGAAAATTATGTGTACAGAAAAAATAAAATATTTGAAAAATATAACGCCACAGAAAATTTCTATACCAATTCATGTATTTTCTATCCAGGCAGGTACTTTTTTTTTTGGTTACCGTATCCCTTTAACTACTGTTTTTCGTCTATAAATAAATGTAGGAATAGGGGCGCGACGCGCTATAAAATTTACTTCTGCCCCATTCCATTTTCTCTTCCACTTTCTGCTTCAGTTTCTCGGCTGTTTACTTATTTCAAGTTCGTCTTTCAAGCGTCCGCGAAGCGTAGGCGATTACTCTAACTTTTCCGAAAGCTACTCTCATTTCGTATAATGTGTACAGCGGCCGATGTCATAGAAATTTTCCATTAGGGTAATTAATTTGGGCCTTTGTCGCGAAGAGAGGGTATTATTTGGGGACAATTAGTTTAAAACTTCTGCGAAAACGCCGGACAGATATATATATAATTTTTCCTTATAAAGCAGTGATGGATAACTGACTAAAAGGGAGGCCTTCTTGTTGACCCCGGCCTTGGTTGGTTGGGTATGTTTTAAAATGTTTGTGCTGTCCGATAAATATGTTACAAAATCGTTATACTCTATATTTGTATATCAAAATTACGTTAAAATAGTTTAGGTTTGTTTTTAGTAAGAAGCCAAAGAAATTTAGGTATAAAATAATGGAATAAAGTATAAATATATGAAACCATCGTTATTATATAAACTGAGATTGTGAAACTGAGGTAATTTTACTTAAGAAAATATATATAAACAAATTGCGATATAAAAAAAACGTGTGTTGCATTGTTTTATTCATTATTACGAGTCTGTATTAAAAAGTAAATGTGATTTTTTCTTAGTCATCGTTAAGAATTCGTTCGTAAAAAATGAAAATGTATCCTCATTAGAGCACTACAATGTATAAAAAATATTTAACAGCATAAGTAGAAGTACTTAACATAAAAATACATTTTATCCCATAAATACTTTGTAATGAGTCAATAAAAATAGTTCAATTAATAATAAATTAATAAATAATAATACAACATCATTCAACATTAATCAAACATTAATAAAATAATCAACTAATCAGACTATATTTAAGTGCTTAAGTTTTTCAAGCTCTGCAGAATTTCAGTTCTTTATACAAAAGTAGATGATAAATGCCTGGTACATAAATAACCTATATGGATGTGTTATGTTATAACATATATAATTTAAATTATATTTGCTACATTGAAGGAGATATTTATTTCGACAAAGAATATTTTAAGAGTTGAATCAGTTAAAATTCTGAAAATTGCATTAAAAACTCTGAAGAATTTCATTTCTTTGTATAATGCTTTAACAGTAAGGAATCATTGCTAGTACATAAACAACTTATATGGGTGTGTAATGCTTGCAGTAACATTTCGTTGACACATATATAATATATATTTATATTATATCCTCAATAATGGCCAATCTTTACCAAAATCAAAGTCTCGGATTCAGCTTTGTGAGTGCTGGCATTATTCTGCCAGTGTGTCAAATATTGTGCCCTGAAAATGGGGGGACACAGACATTTTTATAAGACTCAATCAATGTCAAGACTACTTTATAGGTCTATGAGCGGCAATGTATTTCTTTAAAGGATCCTGTTTAAGGATTGATGCAAACTTTAATATATGAATAACTTATATGGGCGTGCAATGCCTGGAGTCCATGCATGTTTAACAAAATATCAAAAGATCGAAGTTTCTGGTTCATGAATTTTTCCTCTCGAGTTTGCTGGTTATTATGCTTGCATTATTCTGCGAGTGTTTCAAATCTCGGATTCTGACAACGTAATTGTTTGACAAAAAAATGTTAGCGAGTGCCATTTCCATCTCTTATTCATCAATCCGCTCATTATGGAAATGCAAAGCGGCGTAAATACACTCGTCGAAGGCTCGTAATTAATTTACGTCGAATTTTCGTTCGGTCATTTTTAAGCAGACCAATGAATAATTCAGCCCCCCTCGATACCGGTAAATAGCTGTGTGTTCGATAAAAAATGCGGACCGCGTGAATTCGTTCGTTTCGGCCCCTCGCGTTAAATAGCTGCCTCGACACACAGTGGTCCTAAACGCCGTCCAAAAAATCCAAAAGTGAAGTTTTTTCTGTGTAATTTGCAGGATTTTCAGGTATAATTTCAAATAATGCAGGATTTGATAAAGAACATATTTCTGCACCAAATGTCAAAAGAGTTATAACCTCTTCTTCCCTGTCAAGCATTAAAGTCGTATCTACATTTTTTGCCCATTTGGAGTTAACGTATTTTTTAAACTAATATATACCCCAATTTATCATCAGTTATCAGACTATTATAGATAAGAATACCTCGACATGTTATCAGAAATCTATACTTTTTTAAAATATTTATGGAAAAACATATCAAAAGTTACTTTCAACAGGGGAATTTCTACGTTTTCAATTTGAATCTAAAGGTGAAGGTGCAATCTGATTAGGAAAATTCAAGAATTAGGTGCACCTTTTTGTGATTCTCGTTGAATCCATATTTTTGTAGTGTTTCCGCACTGAGGGGAAAAATCTTCAAAACTTCTTAAAAATAAATCCGATCTTCACAAAATTTTGTACGCAACGATTTTCGGGTGTGCTTATTTTGTGTTGAATTTTTCAAAAACAATATGGCGGTTTCAAAATGTCGGACAAATTTCTTAAAAATACATCCGATCTTCATGAAAACTTGTATTCTGGTGTTTTCGATGTTTCTGAGTTTAAATCTATTATTGAATGTTTTAACAACAAAGTTTTATAAATATGTACATATATGTAACTTTCAGTACTAATTGTCTTAAGATTGGTGTAATTTTTCACAAAATCGGTGGGCCATTTTGGATTGCAAACATTGCGTTTTAAAATGTTGACCTCATTTTCGGATTCTTTGATCCCGGTAATACTGATTTTCGAAGGTAACGTAATTTTTGACAGTCAATCGGCCATTTTGGGTCGGGCATTTTGTTTTTGAAAATATTGACATCGAATTTGGATTCTTTGATCCCGAACACGTTGGAATAGTATACGAATTTTCAGAAATATTCGCTCACAATTCGATTTTTGCCCAGCTTTTCGGGTGTTTGGGACCACTGTACCTACGTCATGCGTTCTTCTCCGCTCCTCTCTCCCGACGCCCGCTCCTCAAATATTTATGGCCTCGTTACGTTAGCAGCTCGAATTTAATATGGGGTCACGTGATAGTCGGCGACTTGCCGCCGGAATAAAAGGCGATAATTGTCTTAAGCCGCATTCAGATTCACGCGTAACGCGTACGCACAACTCGCGCTACGGAATATAATTTTGCGTAGCCTGTTAGAATTCTGACGTAACGTAAATAAGTGAGGTTATTAGTTATTCGTGTTGAAAATGATAATCTGGCTACAAAAATTTACATTGTGAAGAAATATGAATGATTTCATTCAAATTTTAATGCTCGAATATAATTGTTAGTGGCAAAAGACGGCAATTATAAATCAAATAAATATTACTGTTGTTTGGTTAAATATTACCCGGTGATTGTAATAAATATATACAACACTGAAGTTTTTTATTGAAAAATAAGAATAATCCCTAATACACTATAAATAATCATATATTATGTTATTAATTTTATTATACGTCTACTATGCTAATCAGATCTATTTCAACACAAATTATTCATTTTCATAATCGTACACCATTTGCAAGATATTTACTTCTAGTTGGCATCGTTTCCTGTATGGTAATCTTTTTTAGGCTTTCAGCCAGTCTGATTAAAAATCCATCAACACCAGTAAGTTCTGGTGAAGTTTGTGATACTGGCTCTTTTTATAAAGTATAAAACAGCCTTCGTTAATTCACTATGCTGATCAGCATTCTTTCCTTAAACACAAGTATTATAAAACAAATTACATAATTAAAATGAAATTAATTATGGAGCTTGAATTAATAAAATGTGCAGATTCATAAAATTAGAATTAATAACTCACTTTTTTTACTTTTGGAGTATTCTCATTGTCAGTGTCATCCAATTTATCATCAGTAGAAGAAAGTGAAGAGGTAGTTATAGAAAACAACAGAGATTAAATCTATTGTCAGCATTAGTAAGTCATTGCATGTAAAATTCTTAGTAAATTCAAAAACAATCGAAATCTCGATGATATCACTTGAAAGAAACTATTATTGTTAAAAACACAATATCATGTTCATTTAATTACACATTAACAAATGGTACTTATAAGAAAGGTTATACTTACGGATTTCTTTCTACAGTGTCACTTAAGAACGTCATTATTTTGTAGTATTTAAAACTAGTCGTTTTTAAGATTTGTTGCGATCCTGATGCACCGCTGGGAATATATTCTTTTAATTTCTTTTTTTTTTCAGACATACCCATTGGTCCCTCAAATATTTCCATTTGACCTTTACCATTCATCATTACCATTTCACCATTAACGACAATATCATAAATAGATTCCTCATAAAATTTAAAACATCCATGTTTTAAAATATCGCCCACCTCTTTAGTACAGTAACCACACATATAAACCTATGATATAAAAATAATGTTAAATAAAACAAAATAGGAAATCATAAGATAGACATCACAAATTAGTAATTACCCTTACCTCCATTTTTGCAGGTTATGTTTTCTGCATAAACGCAAAAAGTTAAACTTATTTCAACTTTTGGCGTAATGTCCTTGAAGTGTACGCGTAAATTCAAATTTGTTAATTTAACCAATCATATTTTGTAGCGCGAGTTACGCGTACGCGTTACGCGTGAATCTGGAATGCGGCATTATGCGCCCTCTCAAATGTGCATCCTAATAAGAAAGCGGCGAGTAATAAACTTTCGTTTTGTGACGTTAGGTGCCGCGACGTTAAGCCTTCCGAGTCGAGTAGAAAAGCTTGTTTTGGGTTTATAAGTCGTATGTGGTAATAACTACTTGCATTCCTGCTCCATGCAATGTACTTTATGTAAAGTGTATCTAAAGTAAATCAAAACATGAAAAAGGTTGGCAAAGCTACACCAGATTTGCCATTTTTTTTCATGTTTCGATTTACTTCAACGAGACAGTGCCGACAAGATCTATCCATTGGCGTTACAAATTACACAGGCTGACAAAATTTTTTACCAGAAACCAGAGTATACGTTTTCGAAGGTTTTCGACGTGCTGAATCCGAATGTAACACATCATTGGTCTGGTGGCTTAGGTTTTCGAGATATTCTAACCAAAATATGTAAAAGTCACGGTTTTCGGCATATTTGAGGTAGGTAATTATTTTTTAACAAAATCATTTACCTCCGGATTCTTAAAGAGCTACTTTTGCCCTTCAAACCCCATTTTGATTTACCCTGACATCTTTTTTCTTCTTACAATAGAGCAATATCACTTTGAAATAGTTATAAATAAACGAATTGCAGAACACGCGTTTTTCTTTTTTTACGAAAAAATAATTATTTGCTCTGTTTTTCGTTCAATCTTTCTGAAATTTTAGACATAGTTTAAAAAAAACACGATTTTTTTGCACATTTTTTTAAATCAAATTTTCAAGGGGTTTCCGGTCTGCAATGGACCTGGAACCTCACTAACCGGTGGAATAAATGTTTGAACTTTAAGTATACGTGGTTTAAAGATCGATTTTTTCCTGGCAATTTTTTTGTAAAAATGCATAATTTTCCAATTAAAAATTGTTGAATTTTTACGCAAAAATTTTGCAGTTCAGGCGCCATTTTGAACGCATAAGGGAAAAAATTGATCTTTAAACCACGTATACTTAAAGTTCAAACATTGGTTCCACCGGTTAGTGAGGTTCCAGGTCCACTGCAGACCGGAAACCCCTTGAAAATTTGATTAAAAAAAAATGTGAAAAAATGTGTTTTTTTTTAAACTGCTTTTTTTATGATTAATAATTTTTTGGGGGAATTTCATGGACACCATTGGAAAGGGCATGTCTTAAACCTCAAAAATATGTTCCTGTCAAATTTTTTGTCGCAAATAGTATTAGTTATGAGGCGCTAAAGAGCGATATACCTGGAGTGGCGTTTTCGGCCGAAACGGGTTAATCATGAATCATGATTTTCGTTGATGACTGTAGATAGAAAATGTTTTGATTGATTTTTCTTGAACAAAAAAAACTCGTTACTGGAATTTATATTGAAAAAACGTTACACAATAGCTACCACGTAGATGGCGTAGAGTAACCGCTATTTACAGTCCCCTCCCCCTCCCTAATAAACAATGTTTATTAGAACTTCGGCAACGACTATTTGAAAGAGTCCTAATGGTCCGCATAAACTCTCGTTTTATTTCTCCGACTGAACGCGACTATTTGAGCTCCTAAATAAATTCTTCGACTGCCCGAGATCGATAAGAAAAATAATCGTCAAGGAGTCCTCCGGTGAACCGAGGGGGTGGTGGGCGGGAGCCAGTCTGTTGCGAACCTAAAAGCCGCCCGATAATTGCGTTATCGACCGTGTAATTGTCTCTAATTGATGCGTAATTATTTGCCTCAATTAAGGAGATACTTTTTCTGCCAATTGCGTTATAATTAAAAGGGCATTCTTGACATTTAAAAGGGTAGTAACCGTAACGGTTTATACCCGTGGCTAGATCATATTATTAATCAGATATTTATTGGTGACTAAGGCGGTTTTACGTTTTGAAGGTAGTGGGTATGTTGCCTCAATTAAGGATAAAACACTTTTTCTGGTAATTGCGTTATAATTAAAAGGGCATTCTTGACATTTAAAGGGGTAGTAACCGTAACGGTTTATACTTGAAGTTAAATAATATTATTAATCAGATATTTATTGGTGACTAAGGCGGTTTTACGTTTTGAAGGTAGTGGGTATGCTGCCTCAATTAAGGATAAAACACTTTTTCTGGTAATTGCGTTATAATTAAAAGGGCATTCTTAACATTTAAAGGGGTAGTAACCGTAATAATAATATTATTAATCAGAAATGTATTGGTGATTAAGACGTTTTTACGTTTTAAAGGTATTAGGTATGTTTGAGACGTTAAATTAACAAAATAAATTACAATCCTGCCTTTTTGTCATGAAAATTGAAGGGCTTGAACCAATTAAGACACATTTTATAGTTTCAAAAGTATTATTGATCTAAGAATACATTATGGGCATATCATATTTTCTATAGGCTCGCCTGACCTGGAGATCTGAACTAAAAACTGCCACGATAAGATAGCGGCTATACTCTCATTTTGATGACAATAAAACTAGAGCTATTAAGGGCTATAGCCTTTTGAAAACCTTTTGGTCAGCGAAATTCAAATCACACGTATTTATTTTATATTTTTCACGAAAAAAATGTCGTTATTGTTATTTAAGGTAACCTGAAATGTGATATGCTTCTGAGAGTAATTTATGAACAAAAATATGTTTTTGATCCTCAGATTTTCCTCATAGTTTGTGGTGGTTCAAACTTATTTCATGTATCAACTGTCCACAGATCCAGAAAAAATATATTTAAAAAATTCAAATAAATATAGATTATTTATAGTAGAAATAGAAAATTATAGTAACTGACGCATTGTGCACAGTGAGAAAATGTTTAGCGGCATAAGAGGTGTGTAAATTAAGTAAAAATACTGTTTTTTTTTTATTTATTTTTTTATTCGAATATAATTACAATTCAGAATTACAATTGTCTCCATCAAAATAACTTCCTTGGGAAGCCACACAGCGCTGGAGGCAGTTCTTCCATTCCTCATAGCAGTGCTGGAACTCATATCTGGAATAGACTTCAGCTGGTCGGTTACAGCCATTTGAATGTTTTCTATGTCAAAAGGACTCACAAGTCAGGCTGAGGAGCATAGAAATGTTTTTACTGGCTAAAAACTCGTTCACTGAAATGGCTGTGTGTCAAAGCGCATTGTTGTAATGCAATATCCAGTTGTTCTTCATGTTTGGTCCACACGCATGATCCTTTTCGGAAGTTTTTCAAGAACCTCTCTGTAAAAGTGTTGATTCACTGTTTGGCCTGGAGGCACAAACTCTTTGTGGCCAATTTCCTGGCTATCAAAAAAGAAAATCAGCATGTATTTGATCTTCGACTTTCCCATTCTTGCTTTTTTGGGTCTTGGAGAGCTTGAAGTGTGCCATTCCATGCTTTGGTGTTTTTCCTGGTCGTACTCAAACACCTAAACGTGTCTCATCACACGACGATCTGAACACACAATATCCCGTATTCTATTGACATTTTCATAGGTTCCAGAAGATGAAGGCCTTCCGCTGCGTGGTTCATTTGCAATCGACTCTCTTCCTTCTGAGAATGCCTTAAACCAGTGAAAAACCTGAGCTCTTGAGAAAACTGTCTCCGTAGGCGTGTTGAGGTTTTGTAAAAGTATCCGTTGCGCTGTGTCCAGGTCTGAAGCAAACTTTGATAGCATACCATCGCTCAAAATTAATGCCACTCATTTTTAAAACGCACTAAACAAAACGGTTTACGAAAACAGTCACAAAGACAAACAAATGACTAACAATTTGAAACCTGTAATGAAGGTGTTAACTTACGGCCCCTCCAAGTCCCATCTCCGCAGCGTTGCTAGATCGGGCGCTACGTTGCCAGTCTCATGACTTAATTTACACACCGCGTATCTGCTTCTTTGATCAGTTACTCTCCTGTCTTCTTTTGCCTTCTTCTTTCCTTCAGTGCCTTCATTAAACTCCAATTTCTATTACCTGTGATCTTTTTTCCTCTTCTTCTTCCCCCTCTTCTTCTTCTCCTCTTACAGTGCCTTCTTTAATCCCCCATTTATTTACAATTTTACTTGTGCTGTTTCTTTTCCTTCCTCCTCTTACACCTCTTCCTCCTCCTCTTCGTCCTCATCATCATCATCCTCTTCTTTTTCGATAGTTCAATTCCTTTTCTTCTGCTTCTTGCACATTTTAGGTTGATTTTTATATAGAGCCCATTTATTTTACTTTTTCCTTTACACTTTTTCTTGTTATAACTTCTAATTTTGCTGTTCCATGTTCGTCAAATGAAGGTTTGTTTAACGCTCCTCCCTCTCGTGTTTTTAGTGTGTCCTATTTTCGTCGCCGTCATGGAGAAAACAACACCAAACGTCGCGACCAACATAATAATCCCCGTCGAGCGCTAAACATGTTCTCATTTCCTTCATTTAATATTCCGCCGGCCGAATGTTTCATGTTCGCTTGTTTATCGCTCCACTTTCATCTAATAACGCCCGGCAAATAATTATATAAAAAAGCGTATGCGTGAAAATAGCAATTAGAGTGTAAATGATAGATAGCCTTTGCATAAAAATAGCTTTTATATGGGCGGGGGGGAATAGTGCTTGTAATAAATACGCCGGATTTTGGGGAAATATTATATTTGTGGTTTATATCACATACACGCTTTTACTCCATACGAGGTGTGGCTATTAAATAACCGAACTGCTGTCATAACACATTTTATTCGTTACCAGTTACAGTAGCAACTTTTTCGCCTTTGACGCATTTCCCTTGGCGATCTCTACACTGCTCCATATGACTTTTCCATTGTTGAAAGCTGTGCTGGAAGTCAGCTTCTGTTTTTGTTCAGTTTTAACCGCTTTCACACTTTCGAATCTTGCCCCCTTCAGTGTCAGTGTGTCTAACAACCCTGTATATAACGAGGAGCAAAAGACGACAACACCAGTCTTTAGAAACCTTCTGAAGAAGCTGACAGCATGATCAGCGAAACGTCAAGTCAATTTAGACGACCGCGGCAAAACCCGGAAGAAATAACTTCACCATTGGACAACAGCCGTGAAAGCCTGCATTATATTAAGTTAAGGTATCTTTACATAGTACAATGATCTGAACTGACTTGTTAATTGAAAAAACATAGGAGAGTTGGAATGAAATACGTGATATTAAATTATGCTTACCTGTCTTAATTAATGATACGTACCTGGTACAAGAGTAACGTAACGAAGTCAACTAAAATTTCATTACACCACCATTTTTACCACCATTTTTACCAAAGTATCACTTTGGTAAAAAAGCAGAAAAAACTGTGTGGTAACTACAAATGTCTATCTGTAGTAACACTTCTTGTGTAGCACGATAACTCGAGAGCGTTGCAAGATATCTATTTGAAATTTGGAAGAGTTGTGTATCACATCGAGTTCATTCTATTTTGCACCTAATTGATTACAGAATTGAGGGATAATCGGAGATAATACACTTTTTCTTTGCCTACAAATACTTTTTCTTTAACTACAGATAACATTTGCAAAAATGCGTCAAATGAAATGTCTTAATAGAATTCTTAGCCACAAAGACTTCTACAACAATCTACCCTTCTTCTGCCACACATCTCCTTAGAGGATGCGGAAATAACTAAAATAAAATATGGAAAGATATGAAAATATGATTTCAAATAAATTTAATTAAATTCAAACAAAAATAATTCCCAAATATATCATAATATTCCTTCTAAGAATTACGCAATTAATAAGTGTATAAACCTATTGTTTCCTGGATTGAAACAAAGTACAATAACATGCCAGTTGAGTCTGAAGCATGCTGACATATCCACATTTATCTGACACATTTTTAGGTTCAAGTGTAAGATTAGTTTGTTACCAAACTTGCGCCTAATAAAGACCATTATTATTATTATATCCAAACGAAAATTTGAATTTTTAATTATTCATTTCTGTGACACATATTTCTGCCTGCCGAAACAGTCTTTAAATTAATTATAAACCTGAAGAGGTTACCCTTAGAAGAAAGACAAACCAAAAATCCATTAGCATAATCAAATTAATAGCAAGAGATCAATATTATGCGACTATTATTTCCCTATGAAGTAATATCAATTACTGGCAGACTTGATCTTGATGCATTGTCAGGATAATGGTGATAGGTATTTTCTTTTCCCTTCGAGGCACTTTCATTTACATTTCATAGTAAAGGCATCACGTTGATCGCAAAATGCTGAAAGATCTTAAGCTCTACCAGTATTTATTACAAAAAAAATGTGAGTTACACAGTGATATATATTTTAATTTTGTTAACAGTTTTTACATCGAATCCTTCATCGAGGTTGTCGAGTCATACTTCATTTCCATGTACAAACGTTATTAATACCTGTATTTTTGTTAAACGCCTGATGATCCTTGTTGATAAAATAATTTAAATTTCCCTCTAGTTAATAACATGTGTTCAACAATTATTGACTTAAGTAGGCTTTCTCAATTCACACGTATGTCTGTCATAGGTTTAGCCTAGAATTAGTGTGCTTTGCAATCTGATGTTTAAAAGGAAGGTTAAGGTTCTAATACACAATAGTTTGTGTAGATTCTGTGAAAAACCCTTTAAAATGGTGCCTACTCAACAACAAAAACATTTAAGGTAGAGTCGTACTTCACAAATGGATGGTAGGTTTAAGAACAATAGGCGTATTTTCTGCTAATTGTAGTTTCAAGAATAGGTTTCTGACGTGCTTTTGAATATCGACTACAATATATGTAATTGTTCTCTTCGCTACATTATTGAACTGTTTATGGAAACAAGGAGGGTGGAACGAAAGAAAGGCGGTGACCGTCTCCCAGTATGAATGGTGGAGCTGAAAGAAAATGTGCGTGCCACTATTGATTTCGGAAACGTCGTTAACTTCCAGTAATTCCTTTGACGCTGCAAAAACACCAACACAGTGGCATTTCAAATAGGCAGACCTCTTGTTGTATATGTCAGATAATTTCATCTCTGCTGACAATTCTTCCTCACTTGCGTCGTCTGCTAGCAGTGCATAGATTTCACCATCAATAGTCTTTATACTGCTACGTTTTTTCAATAACAACTCCAGAGAAACTTGAATTCCTCGTAACACTCCAACCTGACGGTCGGAATTTATCAGCAGCTGGTCCAACTCATTTACATAGTTCGAAAATATCCTACGCAGTATATTATGGTGTTTTTATTGTTACATGTGACTATATATTGCACATCCTATGTCAAAAGATCATAATGACGAAGTTACTACAATCAACTTCCAGCGAAATGGTGCTAGAGCAGACATTGCGGATGAAACAGAGATAATGTTACAGAATATTTTCCTCAAGCCTCTGGAGAGCTTGAAATTCGAACATGACCATCCTCCAAGATGTAACAGGATTACGTATCAGGATCTTGGAGGAAGGTCGTGTTAGAATTTCATGTTCGAATTTGTCCTGTTACATAACATGACCTCGGGTGATTAGAACATAGCTGGGGTTTGACCCAAGGCCAGAGTAAAAAACGGTATTCAAATTTAATAACTAGGGTTCCGAACGTGTGTTGTAACGCAGGGCCGGACTCGTAATCCGTCATGTCACTGACGAAAGGACATGTGAGAGATCAAAAAGACAGGAGTAAAAATGTGTTAATAATGTATGTACATGTGTACTTACCTATTGGTTGTGTCATTCAGAAATACGTACTGTCCTCATTGCTTATGCGTAATTTGCAACAACCAGTAGTCTTTCTGCATTTATTCTCGTTAAACGTGAGCGACTTGGCTTGTAGAAAGAAAATGATCGTTTCACATCTACTGAAGTTAAAGATGCAAATTCAAAATAGTACATATGGACAGAGAACGACACACCAAGCACATTAGTTTCACGAATTTCACACAGTTATTTGTATCACTAACAATTGTTTGTTGTCACTAAGATCAATATATTATTATTTTTTACATCTACAGAGGACAATACACGAGTTACTATTATTTCCACACTTTTAGCCGCTGTTTAGGAGCTATCTACCTATTAGCTAATAAACCCGTTTATTAGCTATCAATATCATAGCATTAACGACCTTATTACGAAATTCGAATGAAAATGTCCTTTACACTCTCGGTTATTACGAAATATATATCGACGATTGCAAGGAATATCTACATTCTACATAAAATATGTGATCCGTCTATTGTAAAATCCTCGCAATTTTCAATAATCTTTTAAGTCTATTCACAAATGGTAACGATTGTGTCATTGTTGCAGAAGTCCACACAAAATCAGGTAATATATAAATATAGTACACGAATTCGCGAGTGACTACCACGTGACAAAAAAATTTTCAAAAGTTCCCGCGAAGACTTTGTTCGAGATAACATTCTACGTACGGACAGTGGCGTGGGTATAGAGGGGCAGGAAATATGCGCTTAAAAAATACGGTTTATACTTTAATTGCCATAGAGTTGTATAGTGCTGACTCTGTGTGACAGCATACTTTCCCGGACCTTAGTAATAACTAAACAATTACACCAAATTGCCAATAGTTCAAGCTATTAACAATGTGCATTCCAACCATATTGGCCAAATTCGGCGAAGACTAAGCTAACATTTATTTTTTTAAAAATCGATTTTCCAAAAACATCGAATTTTTATAGAAGATACTTAAAAAATAATGTACAATATGTTATATAGGCCAAAACGTTCAATAAATATACAGTGCGTGTCAAAAGTGCCGGGATGGCTGGATAACTCGAGAAATACTCCTCCTACAGTAAAATGACTTTCACAAAAGTTATAGGATTTTTCCCTGACAATCCAACCTTGCATGTGACCTTGACCACGACCTTGAAGGTTATTTCAAGGTCAAGTCCGTTTTAACAACCGGAAATGAAAATTTTTGACAGAGGAAATGAAAAGAGCGGAAAATTTTACAATCGATTATGACCTTGACCAACTCCAGGATCTGACCTTCAAGGCTATTCCAAGGTCAAATACAATTGAGGCATTGAAGCTTGATAAATACGCATCACGGAAAAAGTTGACCAACACAAAGACCTATCTAGTCATCTAAGGCAAGACTCGTCCAAACAGTCTTAATCATTAGAATAAGTGATCAAACTGTGCTCCGTTGACCTCTTGACAGCAAGCAAATCAATTGCGAAAAGTATTGATTGCGAATACTCAGCTGGGATTACATCGCATTCGTCTAGTATGCGAAAAACTTTAAATGCGTTTTTTCTTAAAACCATGTTTTTTGACCTGGCTGGCAATTTTTGAAAAAACTATTAATCCGATCAGGCTGAAATTTTGAGAGCTTATTCTGCACATGTGTAGGTATGGTATGAGCTACAATAATGAAAATCCGTTGATATTTAACCCCTTTTTAACCCTTATTTCACTAAAAGAAAGGGGTTAAAAAAATTAAAAAGTCCGCCATTTTGTTTTTTTTTTTCACCCAAATTACTTGTTTTTAGTTCAGACAGTAGCGGCTAGCTTATATTTTAATACCCATTTTGAATTTTTTTATTTCAGACGTTCCAGAGCTGAAATTTTTTTGCCAACAGTTTTTTTAGATGGTTAACTTCAGGCAGCCATATCACGTCCACACGTGGCTTAAAAATTACAAAAAAATTATATTAATATAGTTTGATATGTTGACTTTTAGTATGTAAAAAAAATAGAATATTAGAATAAATATTACTATAAAAAAAATCTCGAAAAAAGTGTAATAAATGTGTACTGCCCCTTAAGCTTTATTTATTAAATTTATTTATTCAGTCAAGCTTTCACCGAAGGTAACGCCATCGCAAATCTAGTTCGTTCCGAACAACATAAAGATGACTATCGCGCCCTGCGTAATATTGCCGAATCATGAGAGTACGCACGTGTATAACAGGTGTGCCCGCCTAAATACAAAACGCACTACGCAATTAGGTCAATTGGGGTTTTATTACGCGGAAAAAGCTCGGTAAGCAGTACGTTCTGGTCCGCAGATAATTATAATAACATGACGGTAACGAGCGTATCAGTTTGCAATCAGGTGTATCACAGGCGACGATAACAATCAAATAATACGTATACGTACGTAATATGTCATATTACGTGGTTAATATTAATGATGGTGATACACGGAATCCGTCTTGTTAGGACTTGGTGCTATGATTAATTCTTCAATGAACACTTTTTTATTTTCAATTGTATTTGGTTTTGTGTGCTACTTGGCGTTAAAAAAAGTGGATTTAGGCCAGTCAATAGAGCTTTTTGACATGACACGATTGATACCTGAAATCCGACAACGGGATACTTTTAAGTTCAGTCCTTAGATGAAGAACGTATATGAATTGGACTAGAAATAAGTTACTTTTTTTTTTTAATAACAAATTAGTGAAATGGAGTTTTTTCAGTTTTTTGCTTATAGAAGGAAAGCTATTGAAGCAATCACACCGCATCTAATAGGAAAGTTGCTTAGAGAATTCAAAAACCTTTAAAATGAAAAAAAAATCAAGCCAATCAGTACATTTTTTCGCTGAGAAAACTCGGAAAAAAATGCAAAAAAAATACCTTTTTCTTAATAAATTCGTAATTCGAGAATTTTTTGCATTAGTAAGAGTCAATCTTGGGGAAATGGGTAATATCCCGAAGAATAGTGTAGTGCAAAAACTGGATTATATCGGATAAATAGTTTTTGCACAATAGTCGAATAAAAGTTTTTTACATGTATTTTGAATATTCCATAACACGTCGAGCGATAGATTATATAACATATTCTCGACGGATTCGGAAAACTACAGAGTGTAAACTACAATTCGTCCATTTACTTTGTTTCATTTTAAATGCCATTAAATTGGTGTAAAACGCCTCTGAACACCGCGCAAAATGTTCTGTGGCGCGCTGACAGCCGAGTGGTATTGGTGGTGGGGGAGCGAGGGAAGCGGCGGCAGCGACCAGCAAATTTCGCGCTGTGTTCAGAGGCGTTTTACACCAATTTAATGGCATTTAAATGAAACAAAGTAATTGGACGAATTGTAGTTTACACTCTGTAGTTTCCGAATCCGTCGAGAAAATGTTATTTAATCTACCCTCGACGTGTTATGGAATATTCAAAATACGATGTAAAAAACTTTATTCGACTATTGTGCAAAAACTATTCATCGGACATAATCCAGTTTTTGCACACTCATTATTCGTGATATTACCTACATTTTTGCATTAGAAGATTGACTCTTCTAATGCAAAAATACTCGAATTACGAATTTATTAAGAAAAGGTAATTTTTTGCGTTTTTTCCGAGTTTTATCAGCGAAAAATGTACCGATTGACTTGATTTTTTTTCATTTTAAAGGTTTTGAATTCTCTACAACTTTCCTATTGGATGCGATGTAATTGCTTCAATAGCTTTTCTTCTATAAGCAAAAAACTGAAAAACTCCATTTTTTTTTCACTAATTTGTTATGAAAAAAAAAGTTCAACTATTTCCTAGTCCAATTCATATACATTTTCATCTGGACGATTGAACTTAAAAATACCCCTGTAGTCGGATTTCAGGTATCAATCGTGTCATAAACTCACCCCTTTTCGAGCTCTAATGACTGGCGTAATTACACACTTTAATTACCCAATTTATCGTAGTAACGATTGATAACAAACTTTACGATAAATTATATCAGCTGTTTTGTAGGTGAACCAGTGAACTGCTTGCGGCGTTGGTGCAATATGTGGCAACGCTTTTTAAACATTGCTTTAGTTAACTTTCTTTGGCTGTTTGAAAATAGTCTGGTGATGTTGTCATCCTGTAGTTCCCTTTGAATTTTCCTTATTAGATTAATATTTTATATTAGACTTAAACGTGGTGAAAAATCTTAAAATGAATGGATAGGGTATTCCATCCAAAAAGGGACAGAATCCAGAGATATGACAATAAATAAGAAAAACTCGATTTTCAAAAGCATTTCAGTCTAGTTTAAATTTATATTTTTGCTTGCCCAATTTTGCTCACAGTGTTTATAGCTTATTCAATACATTTATGACTTCTGATTATACGAGGGTGAGTCTAATATGAACCGGAATTTCTTTCATGTGGCCACTAAGATGTAGGAAAGAGGTTCGTACTGCTGGGCGTGGTAGACTGGGATGTTACATGACGCTGTACTCCAGTCAGTTCCGGTCTCCCTTTTCTTCAGTTGGCATCACAATCAGTAAGCAAGAGGTTCATCCTCAGGTCGGGCAATGCATTATTATAAAATTTCTTACAGTTGAAGGCTTCAAACCAGCCGAAATCGTTCGAAGACTTGAAGCAGAGTTTGAGAACACAGGAAACACAAAGTTTCGAAAAATTTCGGGAAAAGACGCGAGTTTCCGATCAGAAAGGTGATTCTGCTTCACGGCAATGCCCGCCTCCACACAGCCATTCTGACATGTTGGAGGAAGTTCATTGACAACTCTGGAATACACTCCCTATTGTCCTGTGTTATCCCCGTATGATTATCACATGTTTGGGCCACTGAAAGAAGCACTAGGAGGTGAGCAACGTCGTCGATGACGCTGGTGTTAAGGATTTCGTACGCAACTGGCCGTTCTTTTGTATGATGATGGCATTAAAACACTTGCAATCCGTTGGAAAAAATGCATAACAAAAGCAGGAGCTTATGTAGAAAAATATTATGTATTTTAATGTTTGTATATTGTACCAATAAATTTAAAAAAGAAAATTCCGGTTCGTATTTGATTTACCCTGTATTATTCTGTCCTACCCTTTTTTATTGATGCTCCTATTTGAATATATATTTTTAGAAATATTGCAGTCCTTTTCTGATTTTCACGAGGATATTTGAAGAATTTTTCGTTTATAGGAACAGATTTGGTTCCATTTGGTTCCAAACTGTACAAATAATACAAGTAACACAACATAGAGGGCTCCCCTCAACCAACACAGCATTGAACGCTTACCAGAAATCTATTAACGGAAATTAAAATTGCACCATCACTCTTTGTAGAACTTAAACTTATAATCTTTGATGGAGTTTAATTATTACACCCACCTCATTAAGGAGTCTTTATATTACGCAGACACGAGATTCGCGTGCAATTTTCCAGGCTGATTTAATATTTTAAATCCTGCGCATGCAACGTTTCACGTACTTCGGTACGTCGACTTGTAACGAATCCGCAAAATTAAACTTTCCCGTGCCGGTCGAGACGAAACTATTCGATCGATTCTCTTGTTTAACGTGTTTAGGGGAAGCACCAGATGGAATTACACGCGTTTTGCACATCGCCAATTACCATCACATAGATTGGCCGTTTGATTGGCACGCCGTATATCAGGGCTCACTGTGGATGCTTAATTTTACCCCCGAATAGGATTCGGGGGTAGTATTGTAGGCGATACGTCGGCAAAGCGTTCAGCGATTGGTTTTGTTGTATCGTGACTGTAGCGGTTTTTTTTGGTTTGTTTCAGGTCAAATATAAATAAAATGGTTTAGAGTTATCGTAGCGAATAAGCTAGCATGTAGAAACGATGTTTAACAGCCCACAAATTCAAACAGAAATGAATAAATAGCAGTGGCGGCTCGTGGGTGTGTTACAGGAATGGGCACAGGTGTGTCAGTAGGGATTACTCATTAGCCACCAATGGCGCCGCAGGCGAAAATTTTTAAAATTTTCAAGAACATGCGTTTTACTGACACTTCAGAATTTCAATGAAAAATTCTTTTATACAAAAATATAGACCTTCACCAAGGGCGTAGCAAGGGGGCGATGGGGGCGATCGCCCCCCCCAAAGGGTCAAGTAAAAACCGAAATACTCGGGGAATGCGGTTGCCCTTGGCTGTAGTGACCTTTTTTTTTTTTTTTGGCTTTTTTGTTTTATTTGCAGCGATCGCTTCGGGCTTTGGTTGCCGTTGCCTTTACTGACCTTTTTTTTGGCTTTTTTGTTTCATCTGCATTGAGCGCCCCCCCCCCCCCCAAAGATAACTACTGGCTACGCCCTTGACCTTCACAAGAATATTTTTTGGAATTTGGTGGCTTTTTGAAATAATATTTAATCACGAATATTGAGGGCATAAATATATTAAAATAATGGGTCGCAACATGTGAAAAAAAATTGATAGAGGTATCTTACCGTTATTTGTAGAGGAAATCAGCTCGCCTGTCCTTATTGTTAACAAAAATTTAATACAATTAATTATTTGGTTTAAAGTATAAGTCTGTTTTTATCCACATTTTAATTGTTACGTCTTATATTTTCACGATAAGCACTATCAAGCTGTTGCCTTATGTCTACCTTTCCCAACACACTAAAATTTAAGATGTTATGTACATGTTTTTCATTGTAGCTAGCATGTTTCTTAGCTCGTTCATTTAAATGTTTTAAATCACTCACCCCTTCTTCGAGTCCATGCACTTCGTTGCCACCCATCACTAAACAAATAAAACAAAACAGTTTATTTCTTCTAGGACACCCACATAACCACTTAAATCTGTCGTAGACATTACTATTAAAATTTCGTGAATAATTTCGCGATTTTCCTACGTCTGTTTTGGAAATAATCAAATCAGGTATCGGCCTTCCTAACCGTTTTATTTCCGTTCGGATCTCGTATGTAAGATCTTAATTAGTCAATAAAAAGTTCACCGAATTAATTTTTAAACATTTCACTATCAAAAACAGTAAAAACACACTTCTCAGCGAAGAAAATAAACAAAAATGGTCACTCAACAAGTGTGACCCGTTCAGCTGATTTTCGATCGATTTAACGACGTCTTGTGTCTGCAATCGTTCGCCAAACTTTACCAGTCACCGAAAAAAGCCCGATTAAAAACGAGGGCTGGTAAATTGTGTGTCCACGCGAGCAAATTTGAGAAAAACGGTGGGTCGGAGAGAGTACGGTGGCTCGGTGCTCGATCGATAGACTGTCATATATATGTGATAAAAATCATTATTTGTGGTATGAAAGGAATAATAATTAGAATATGAATAGTTTGTCTTATACAATTAATTGATATTATTGTAACAGTAATTTATAGTAAATTAACACAAAAGAAATATTTTCTATTGAAATTTGGGCTGGCACGTGCCCCTTTTATCATCAGCTGCCACTGATAAATAGTACATATTCAGCATCAGATCTTGAATATTTAGAATTCCATACTTCGACGACTTTTCAATTTTCTTTTTATTGCCTTTGTTCTATAGTAGTGCTTTTTTGTGGCTGCACGCTCATTGGTCAGAGAGCCTATTACAGGTTTCTTCTTCCTCCCCCTTTTGTCCTCTCTGAAGAAAGACCAAACGCCATTTAACGAGACCTTGGGAATTTCAAAAGGTTTCAAGTGTCTGGGGTCTATGTGAGTACCTTCACACCGTCCAGAACTGGGAAGAAAACAAATATGGAGGGAGCTTCCTCCTGTTCTCCACACATCCTACGAGTCTCATCGGCTGTGAGGCTGATTATCTTCAAATGTGTTTTCATGAGGCAGTGTCCAGTTCCACGAGAACATTAAGATCCTTGCCATAAAGTATTAGCAGTTCCATGTTGCGTTTCAGGTTAGGGTCCCTAATGAAGAGTTTTGACTGGCGAAGCCTAAAAACTGGACGTTTTCCACGAAACACCGAACTACTACACTTTTCTCGACGCGCGTTTCGCTAACCAAGTTGGCATCTTCTGGAGAAGATTAAAACTAAATTCTAGCCTACACATTTGAACTATTTATACCAAATTTGTTGCCACGGTTCACTGAACCGTAACTGTCTTTGTTTATCAGAGCAAACAGTGGACTGGTGGGTATCGGACCGTTGTCCTTATTCATACTATTGTTACACTTAATGATTTCTAAAACAACAGTCCGATACCCACTAGTCCACTGTTTGCTCCTA